>JANHFJ010009765.1:378338-388861 GCA_032468195.1 Cerberus rynchops
ATCCAAAGCTACATATATACTACAGATTTTCTTACCATGTGTATATGTAGTTATGCTATATTTAGCTGTTTTCTGAAGAAATAACATGACATACATAAATCATAAATCTCTGAAAGATTAAACATTCCAATATTTTTATTATCCTACTATATTATATCATATATAGTATATATTATATATAATATTTTTATTTTGAGCTGCTAATAATTCTGTAGTGTAGTGATTAAAGTTGGCCATGAAATGTTGTCTTTGAAAAAGATTTACAGAACAACTTATAGTTGAGAAGTAAAGTCTCCCCTCCTTTTTTCTTTTCTTGATTTCTTTTTTAAAATAAATATTGTTGAATTATCTGAAAGATATAGTCAACTTTATAAAATTGAACAGAAATTTCAATTTTTCAATTTACAATTCATTATAAAAATTTTGTGCTGTGAAGCAGCCAGTGATCAAGATGCTTTGAATAAAAGGGGCATTATTCAAGACTGTGGGGTTATGTAAGGACAGTTACAGAGTTTTCTCTTTACTTTTTGTATTATGGAATTCACCAAGACTTCAGAATAACTTCACTTTATTGTTTATCTTCCTGAATCCATTTAAGTGAACAACTATTTTATTCAAAATCTCTCCCCAAATCACAATTGTTTTATTTTATTGGCTTTTTAAAATTTACAGGTATGTTATTCTACATTGTTTTATATGATTAGATAAATCACAGAATCAAAAAATACTCTCTTATATATATGAAGAATAGTTGCAGAAATTGAGTATGTCTAGTTTAATGAAAAGAAGAACTAGAGGTGACATATTCGTCTTCCAATAGTTGAGGGGCTGCCACAAGGAAGATCAATTTATTCTCCCGCTATGCTCTAATTTTGGGATATGGAGTGTAACCCATTCCATAAGAGAACGGTAGATATAAATTAATCCATTTTAACTGATCTTGTGAAAAATAGATATAAAGGTATAGGCTGAATTTTAAAAGTATTCTTAATGTTTTTGTAAAAATATTTTTTTCTTTTTTAAATGATGCTATCATACACAGCAACTGATAATTATTTCTTAAAACCTACATGTTTTATGTTCTAAAGAATTCTAGACAGTGTCTTAGTATATAATAATAAATGTAATTATAAGAATACAGGTAGTCCTTGACTTATGACTACAATTGAGTCCAAATTTTCTGTTAAGTGAGACATTTGTTAAGTGAGTTTTACAACCTTTGTTGCCACAATTGTTAAGTGAATCACTGCAATCAATACATCAGTAACCCAGTTGTTCCCCATTGACTTTACCTATCAGAAGGTTGCAAAAAGGTTTTGATTTTGGGACACATAAATATGAACCAGTTGCCAAGCATCTGAATTTTGATCACATGATCATGGGGCTGCTGCGAAGGTTGTAACTGTGGAAACGGTCATAAGTCATATTTTTCAATGCCGTTGTAACTTCGAATGGTCACTAACTGAATTGTTATAAGTTGAGAACTTAATGATAGAATCTACTCATATACTATACTGGATTCCATTTCTCAGTTTTGTACTTACTTTGGTTGAAAAGACTGGCCTCTTCATGTGCCAGTTTGAAAATATACAATTCTCTGACAGCATAAAACCCACGATTCTCTGATAAGAGATGCCAGAACTTTTTGTTTCTCGTCGTTTTTTTATTTAACTTTCACTAATGGTTGTATGTGAATAATAAAATGGACTCATTTAAACTATACATCTTGCTGATTTTAAGATTTGCCCATCACACACTTACTTTGCTATATATTGTTCACTCTCATTTTGTTGTTTTTACCATCCCTAATGGTTCTGTCTCTATTTGTTTATGCAGCTGTTGAGTTGGGGCCTTGAGCATAAGTATGTGTGTGTGTGTGTGTTTGTGTTTCCTCTTTTTTAGTTGTAAAATAAGATTAAAAATCCTGGTCAAGTGTAAGCAGAGGACCTAAATACAATTAAACATAATCTTAATTTGCTTTCTTTGCTACTATAACCCTATAAGAAAAGTTTGAATATAGAATATTAAACATAGGAAAAATTTGTGTTGTGCTATTTTTAGAAGTCTGAGTAACCACTTTATTATAATTTTCTTAATTCAAATTGCTTATAATTGGCTTCAACTTTTTGGGTTTGTTCACAACTGTTGTATAATCACATCTCATTAAAATTATTTGTTTATTCGCATAAATAAAATTATTTGCAATGTTACATTTTGTACATATGGAATTGCATTTTTTAAAAAGTCTAAATAAAACCTCTGTAATTACTGTTAGCATTTCTGCTAACTTTATGATTTTAAGTGCTTTTTTAAGGAAGCAAGGAAATCTTAGGATACAAACTTGAAATATATTGAAGTGTAGTTATCTTTTACCTGGTGTCATTTGGTCAATATTTTATGTCTTTGGATAGCTAAAACTGAGCTCTTTATTAATTACTTTGTTAAAATTAAGTAATTAAATTAAAATAAATAATTTTAATACCTTCACATCATTAAAACAAATAATTTTCATTCATTGTGTTTAAATACAGGAAAGCAATTGATACATAAAACTGAATTAGATTATCATTCAAAATCATTTGAAAGCTAATGAAATGTATCCATTGTTTCAGGCAAAAACTCTTTCTGCAGAATGAAAATATTCCAGTTATCCTGAATACATATTTCAGTCAAAAGGTCACTCTTAAAGAATCAACATATATATCTAGTGATATGGACAAGCCCCTCTTGCAAGAGCCAGTGCTTGCTAAAAGGAATGTATCTTTAGCCTGGGTATTTAATTTATCTGATATAAAAGACAATTGCTCTTTAACACCTGCAAATCAGGTAAGGGTTATTTTGTGATTGAATGCTTTATAATAAATTGATGAATAAATCTTTGAAAATAATGAACACAAGAATTTGTATATGTTCCCATTTGAGCAAATTTGAATGTTTGATAAGGGAAAAGTTTCATATCATATTTACAAGCATTTTTCTCCCACAGTCTCTAATACAAGTGGTCTTCATTTAATGATCCCTTGTTCAGCAACTGTTCAAACTCGGGGGGGGGGGGGAGGTTGAAAGAATTGTACTTGTGACTGGTTCTCATTGCTCTGTCCCTTCACATGCTTGCAGTCATGGGGTTGCCATTTGTGACTTTATATAATTTATTTGTTAATTTTTTATCCTATATTAGTAACTCAAAGTGGCAAAAATACCTAATACCCCTTCTTCCTCCTGTTTTCCTCACAAGTACAACCCTGTGAGGTAGGTTTGCTTCACAGTGACTGACCTATAATTACCCAGATGGTTTTCATTCCTAAGGTGGGAGTAAACACAGTCTCCACAGTTTCTAGGCGAACACTTTGCCAACAGTGAAAAATTGTTGTTTGAAAAACAAACTGAAATCTTTTAGGAGCAAAAATAACAATAAAAAACTTAAAATAATATGGTTGCATAAGTGTGTATACCTTCTTATAAGTAGTGATGTCTCTGTTCAGAATTAATCAGTCACATTCAAACTAATGTTAGATAGTAGTCAGTACACACCTGCCATCAATTAAGGTGACTCTGATCAAGCCCATCCAAAGTTCAGCTAAATCTAGTAGATTTTTTTTTTTTTACATATACAGGTAGTCCTTGACTTACAACAGTTCGTTTAATGGCCATTCAAAATTTCAATGGCACTAAAAAAAGTAACTTTTGACATTTTTCACACAGACAATCATTGCCGCATCCCCTGGTCACATGATCCAAATTCAGACACTTGGCAAATAGCAGATATTTTTGAAGGTTGCAATGCCCCAGGGTCATGTGAGCACCTTTTGTGACCTTCTGACAAGCAGAGTAAATGGGGAAGCCAGATTTACTTAACAACCTGACTAACTTAACTGCAGTAATTCACTTAACAAATGTGGTAAGAAAGGTCATAAAATGGGCAAAGTTTACTTAACAAATGCCTCACTTAACAACAGAAATTTGGGACTCAGTTATTATAAGTGAAGGACTACCAGTTATTCATTTGCCTCTGTCAGCAAAAGTCATGGTCCACAAAGAGCTTACAAAGCATCATACAGATCGACTTGTTGGACGATATCAATCAGAAGGGTATAAAAAATGTTCCAAGGCATTGGATATACGGGGAAACACAATGAGGACAGTCACTAACAAATGGAGAAAATATGACACAACAGTGACATTACCAAGAATTGGATGTCTCTCAAACTTGATTTAAAAAAAGGAAGAAAAAGAAAACTGGCCTGAAAAGCTGCCAAGAGGCTATAGCAACATTAGAGGAGCTTCAGGAATATCTGGCAAGTACTGGTTGTATACTACATATGACAACAATTTCCATATTCTTCATATATCTAGCCTGTGGAGTAGGGTGGCAAGACAGAAGCCTTTCTTTCTTTAAAAAAAATCCAAGTGTGGCTACAGTTTGTAAAAATCTACATCAAATACAACAAAAGTGTGTGAGAAAATGTGTTATGGTCTCACGATACTAAGTTGAACTTTTTGGCCACAATTCCAAAAGGTATGTTTGGCATAAAAATAATTGTGCATCACCAAAAGTACATTTAAACTCAGAATGAAGCATTTTTCTTTGGGGCTGTTATTCTTCAGCTGGAAGTGAGACTTGAGGTAGATGGAATTATGAATAATTCCAAATAGCAATCAGTTTTGGCTCAAAACCTTCAGATCTCTGCTAAAATGCTGATGATGAATAGGAATTTCATCTTTCAATGACCCAAATCATATCTGCAAATAAACAAAAGAATGGATGTACCAGAAGAAAAACAAAGTTTTGGAGCCTGGATATGAATCCAATTGAAAATCTGGGGTGACTCAAAGAGGACTGTGCACAGCAGAAGCCCTTGTAGTCAGAGAGATTTGGAGCACTTTTGCAAGAAGAGTGGGCAAAGATCCCCAGGACAAGATATGTTATGCTGATAGGCTCCTACCCCAAAAGACTAAATGGTGTCATTAAAAACAAAAGGTGCTTCCACAAATATTAATGTAAGGATGTGGACAATCACATTGTTATAGGTTTTTATTGTTATTTTCCCCCAAAATATTTCAGTTTTTCAGTTTATATGATATGTTAAAGATGGAAAAAATTATGAAGTGATTTATCTTGATTTGATTTTTTTTACATTTCAAAAACCTGGGATTTTGATAGAGGTGTGTAGAGTTTCTATATTCACTGTAAGTTGCTATAAAAATGCATGCGAGCTGGAGAAAGTTTTCTTTTGTTACTCTCCTCCACAATTGTAATTTATTATTTGGTGATATATTTTTAAAAATCTTACCATGTATTTTATTACCAGTAATCAGTTTGGAGAAATTAAATGTAAATACAAATGCATTTTGTAGGAGAATGATACAAGGTAAATTGGGAAGCTTTAAACGTACAATTTTCAACAGCGAGCATGTGTTTATAAGCTCTGTTTTTCCAAAGTATAGTTTCTTTACCAGGAATTAGCAGTTCCTCCTGATTCAGATAAATATTTATTGATCTCTTCATTTGAAGGAATTCCCTGCTTTCTCAAACAGTTTACGTTTTAAAAAAACATAAACAAGTTTACAGAGTGTTTTAGAGCCGTGTTTGTAATCTTATTTTTTCTCTTGCAGCCTTTTTTCTCTTTCTTCTAGATAGGAAATGTGTTGGGATAATAAGTAGCCAGAATAATTTACTGCAGAAGATAATTAGTCTAAAGTAGTATTGGCAGAGATCTATTGACTTTGTGTGGCTCAAAGAAGCCTGGATAACAATCCTGTCCCTTTCTTAAAACCCTGCCTATGTAGGAGGACTTAGAAAACAAACCATCATATCACTGAAAGAATCTCTTGATTTCTGCAGAAGGACATAGGAGCTAGTGATTCCATGCCTTTTCCTGCATAAAGACATTTCATGTAGAAGGGATAGGGGGTTATCTTTTTCCTACTTTTCCTTAATGGAGAGGATTTTTTTCTGTAGAGAGGCAGGTTGGAAAGAAAGGTTTGACTTCTTTTAAAAGGAAAAAAAAAACACCTATGTGAGAGGACAGACTGCCTATAAAAATGGCCAACACCTGTACTACTGTTGTCCTGTCCCTTTAAGTCTTGTCCCTTTAAGTCTTGTCCCTAGTCTACACAACAATTGTTGGTTATAAAAGCAGAGCAGAGAGGCAGTTAGCGGTCTTGGTATTTGTGAGTGTTTGTAAACACCTGAAGCACAGATAGAAAGAGCTAGCAGTAGAACTCATATAAAGAGTAGTACTGTATTTATTGGCATATAACACGCACTGGTGTATAACACGCACCTTAATTTTAAGAGAGAAGTTTCAGGAAAAAAACTAAATTTTAAATAATGAACTTTGAAGCAAANNNNTATAACGCGCACATGCGATTTCCACATTCTTTTCAAGAAGAAAAAGTGCGCGTTATACACCGATAAATACGGTAATTGAAGGAGCAGTAGGAAGAGGTGAAGTAAAAGTAGGAAAAAGTAAAGTAGTGAGCAGTATACTAGCTTTTGAGTCCTTGTGTCTGTGTTGCTGAAGGACCTGTGTGATTGTGGATTTGAAGCCCACTAATTTGGGTATATGTAAAAGTACCTATGGCACAGAGGAAAGGGAATCCTCTTTCTAAATGGAGGAAATATTAAGGAAGATGGAATTTGGCTGAAGACCCTCTCTTGGGTTGAATTTTACTTTGCTTTAAGTAATCTTACAAGTTTAATCATTATTATCTTAATCATCTTCCATTAGTTTCATATTTCTCTTATGCGAAGTTTGAACTAAGTGCTTTGGGCTTCATTAGTCTCCCTCTTAAACCTTCCTGTTAAAGTTTTTTTTCAATAGAATAATGTTCTGTTTAATGATTGTTCTTTGATGTTTTCACTTTGCTTTGAACATAGTTTAAATATATATGGGGGGATTTCATAAAAAATGTGTTTAAGCTTGATATGACTTTTACACTGAAGCTAAATTCTCTATTTTAGAAATGGATATAGCCTAATTTTTGTGTTTTTCAAAACATAAATTGATTTGGTATAAAGATGATATCCAACTAGATCTGGAATACATTCTAAAAAACACAGTTAAAGGCAGCATGATGGAAGCATTGCATGTCTTTTACTTATGAATAAATGAGTGTGACCCCAGTTGTATAGCCCTGTGTTTTGAGGTTATTGCTGCCATATTCATCACTGACGGTGGAAACTGTTTCACCAATTTCAGTAAACCAGGAAGAATTAACCTGGATAGTTTGGTCCTTGGACTTCTAAAAAAATGTGATAATTAATTTCCCCATAATTTGTGTAGTAATTTGAAGATTTTTATTATAGATTTCCTGTTCCAATATGAAGACTTCTAAAAATACAGAGAATTGTTTCAATATTGAATCCAAGATATTAGTTATTTCCTTGAATGATTCTCTTCTTGATGTTGTGGAGACGCAAGGGACAACTGAAAGCACTGCAATCCAAGTCCAAGTCATTATTCAGAGAATCTATTATTTGCTTGTTGAAGATGGTTTCAGATGTCATCCTCATGGAAGTAATCCTCCCCAGAATATGGCACCATTTTTAATATCAGACCTTCAGAATTTAAGGTAAGTAAAAGAATGTGGATTTGTAATAGTGAAGAAAGCTTCGTTTTCAACTTCCTTTTAAGTTATCATAAATTTGTTTTCAAGCAGAATAAAAAAAAATCTTGGTTTTTACTGAAGTTATGCACAAATACTATAGAATCTTTCTTTGAAACAAATATTAAAGTTTTAAACCTTGGGCTTAAAAACATAAATGCAACATAGTGCTATTTCAAACATTTCTTATTTGAAATACTGAAATACTATCCATTCCAGGAATCTTTTCTGAATTTGGAAGGTCACATCATTTGCTCATTCAGATGCATTCATATTGTGAAATATACAATTAGGATCTAGACTTAGCTCAGTAGATTCATTAAACCCACTTTCTGCACAAAATGAAAGTAGCATCTAGGATTTCAGACAATGGTGTCTTAGTGTATCTATGTGAAATCATGGAGACTGATGTTAGAATAATCTACACAATGTGTAAAGTTATAAAATTATGTTTTAGTGAGAAGATAGTAGTAATAAAGCATAAATGGTGAAGCTGACCTAATCATTGTTTAAAAGCTGAGATTTTTTAAGGCTGAATATATTATCATCCAGGTTTACTGTTCAGAAATTGCTGCTGATGTTATCCCTAAACTGGCATGCTGACATTATTACCTTATTGTCTTATTTTTTCCTTCATACTCTTTGTGTGTGTGTGTGTGTGTGTGTAAAGATGTTAAATCTTTCAATAAAGGGACTTAGATACTGAGAGAACAAACTCTCAAAATCCTTTCTGTGGCTCACTATTTCCAAAAGCAATGTGATGCAGAATTCCAGGTTTCACAATATCTGCAGTATCTTTTCTTGCTCTTACCTCTTTTTGTTGTCAGATAGCAATGGACTTAATTCCTGCTTTCCAAAAAGGGTATTTGCATTATATGTTTTAAAATGTATACGATTATTCAGTTCTCTATGAAGTAGCCAGATGTTTTATGGTAATATTGATAAAGCAATATTAAAAATTACATCAATTTTGACTGCATAGTTTTATTGATAAGAGAATTACAGAGTTGGAAGGGATTCTCGGGGGTCTTCTAATCCAATCCACTACTCAAGCAGGAGACCTATACCATTTCAGACAAATGTTTTGTCCAATCTCTTCTTTAAAACGTCCAGCACTGGAATACTCATAATTTCTTGAGGCAAGTCATTCCACTGATTAATTTTATATACTTTATTGTCATTGTACATATAAATACAATATACACCTACAACAAAATTCATGTAACACCTAGAGACCAGACCCAACACACATGCCCACATAACAATCTCCCATCCACACACACACCACCAAAATTCCCAGTCCCCTAAAAACACACAAGCACCCACACAACAGGCCAAGTAATACTGCCAGCAGCTCAAAGATAGTGGTCCTTAAATTCATTGTTAAGTGCATTTATAGCTCTGGGATAAAAACTGTTCAGAAAATGTGTGGTCTGAGATTTAATTGTTCTGTCAGGAAATTTCTCCTTAGTTTTAGGTTGGTTTTCTCCTTGAGTTTTTCATTTAGGCATTTAATCACCTCTTGTATTAAGTGGTTTATTTATGTTTTCTTTATTGTGAATCAAACTACTGTGGTTTGCAAATCATAGTTTATGGCTTTCGATTATATGTGAGCTAGACCACTGTTTGTTATATAAACCATATGTAAAACCATCAGTTATTTAATGCAGTGTGTGGATCTTTGTATCTGTTGCATGAGTGGATAGGTTGCTGTTGCTGTTGCTAAAATACACATAAAATGTCTCAACTCTGTTCCTATAAAAATTCTTATCAGACAAATTAATAGGAACAAGTAACAACCTGCAGCCTGATTTAAATCCCACATTATATGTTTTTGATGATTTGTGCCTATTAGTGACAAGCAACCTAGTTCAAAATATTGAGCAATTTATATGAGGTCTGGAAATATAAGTAATGAGGAATATATACATTTAATTTACCTTCCAGAAAATCAATAATTTTAGAAGGCAAGATCAATAAGTCTTATAGTATTTTCATTTATGCAATTCTAAACGGCCTACCTGATGCAATCTAAATTATTCATAAACTACTTTATACTTTTTTAACTTCTATATTAAAAGTTTTATATGTCAACTTACATTTATCTGAAGTCAAACATCATTAAATTTATTGCCAGATTGCCATCTGATTAAAGATAGTATTTCCAGTGCTATTGCCAATGTTTCAAGGTAGGTAAATTAGAATTGAGGTCATTTGTAGTATTTGCCCTAAGGAAAGTCAAAATCTGAGTTTGCACAAGACTCATTTTAAATTGGTGTTTGCTGAGACTCAAGAGGGATGAGAGGGAAAGGGTTTTTCTGAGTTAACAAATGTTAGCTGTCTTTTCATTTTTTGTGTGTGGGCAATTCTCATTCTGTTTACAGCATACCATTCATTTTTTTCAGCTAAATGTTTCTAAACAAAACATCTCATGAAAGTATGATTTTAAAGAACATTGTTAATACTTCTGGGATGCATATTTTTGAGTGCAAGATAAACTGGAAGCAGACAATTTAAATGTTGTTCTCTGAACGCCATTTGATACCTGATAGAAGTGCCTTGTAAATGAAATATGTTTTTAATTGTCTCTGAGCTGTTTTAAGTATTAGTCAGGCTGCTTTATTATTTTTGCCTGAATGTATCAATTACAGATAGAAAAACAATCAGATTCTGTTTTGACATTTTAAGGAACAATTGTGATTTGTAGACAATATAATACTGCTTCTATATTTCTGTGATAATCTTTCTCGGCCCTTTGGAATTTGTGGCCTTGCAAAATATCATATACAACACACAAACTCATTCAATTCTATACCTTATTTTTTATACTTTTGAAGTCCCAAATAAAACATTATCTGTGCAAGTTACATTCAGTACTTAATGATACATACTACGGTAGCAATTTTATTCTGACC
>JANHFJ010009765.1:434637-447975 GCA_032468195.1 Cerberus rynchops
ACAAACAAACAAACATACATACATAGATACATACATACATACATACATACATACATACATACATACATATATATATATGCGGTATGTATATATATATTTGTTTTCGTAGATTTTCACGGGTATAGGTATGCAGGTCTGGGTCTATTGCAAGCCAGGATTTTTTTTTTTTAAATCTCCTTGCAATCTTTTGAAGTTTTCAGAAATGGTTAAAGTGATTGTCATTTTATCAAAACAACTGATAAGTTGTAAAAATCTTCACTTACATGTTTTTCCTAGTATTGACACTGGAACATAAAGTTGAGAATCTTGTGTTCTCTTCATTATCGTTTATCTCTTACAGGATTATTGCACATTAAATCAAGGAAGCTGGGAATATTTGAACAATATGTGTTCTAACTTAGAGTGCAAAGTGAAGAAGTCTATGAACACACTTTGACATGGAAATAAATGGTCTTTTTCTCATGCATTTCAGAGGGTTATTCTACTGCAGCCATTGCTGTGAAGTTGTAACTTCACCAGTTTTCAAGATGCATTTGGAAGTCTTTTTGAATTGCCAGTCCCAATCAAAATCCACAGTAAAAATCAAGGTATTGCAAGAACAATATTGTTCTACTTTAGTATTTTATGATCAGCTCTGGGTGAAGAAAGATATCTATTTTTATATTTCCACCTATCTGTGTTTGATACCACAGTTATGTTTCCCAGAACAAGAGACAAGGTGTAAAACAAGCAAGCAAATAGGCAAACAAATGTTCTAGATAATCTGTGGTAGAATTAAATACAGATTACTATGTGTAAAATCCAAGAATTTTTGCTGTGAAATTATAGATAACAGCTAGCAGGTAATAAAATACCGTATTTTTCAGTGTATAAGACACTCCGGAGTATAAGTTGCACCCAGCTTTTGGGAAGGAAAACAAGAAATCTGCCTCTACCAATGACCAGCTGTTCCAGACCATGGGGATTTCTGTGGCCTATCACTGCCTCCACACACCCCTTTTTTGGCCCATTTTTCTGCTGTTCTTCGCCAGTTTTTCATCCTTTTTTCAGGCCAAAAACAGGCTTAAAAACAGGCCAGTAGATGGGTGGGGCTTTGACATAAGATGCACAGACATTTTCATCCACTTTTTTGGAGGAGAAAGTGCATCTTATACACTGAAATATACAGTACTTAAATCTTAGGGATACAAATTGTGTATATTTTTGTTTTCATAATTATAATACTTTATGCTTTCCTGTTACAACAGCTATTACAGAAGTCTATTTCTTCACTTCTGGAATCAGCAACCATGGATGATGGGGTATGTGCATTTAAAATGGCAGCTTCATAATTCTAGTTCTTATGACACCTCTCCTAATTCAGTGCCTTCTAGAAGTATTAGTCCTTAACCTCCACTATTTTCAGCTAATGTTCATAAAGATGCAGATTCTGGATCAAGCTGTTCCATTTGTAATATTTTGACTATATTGGCATATGAATAAAACTATATTAAGTGGATGATCTCTTGGTCTAATGCTCTATTGAAATTCCTGGAATACTTTTGTAGAAAATTTGGCTTTTAGTTAAATGGTTCAGAGATATTTTTATTTGAATTTCTTTAATAAAATTATTTCTCATAACTGTTATGATTACATGGGTTTGGAGCAGTTAAAAAAGCAAATAAGGAAAAAAGCCCTTAAGAATTTTCTTTACTGAAGAATGTTCAGCAGTATGCTGGCTAGGACAAAATGTACAAGATTTGTTTCAATGACTATGCTTTATCATTGCAGAGTTATGAAGTAACGAGTGTGCTGAGGAAAGAGGTGGGGTTTTTGAATTGTTATGTCCAATCTATAACCAGCCACCCATCTAGTTGTATTGGATTGGAAGAAATTGTTCTCTTGGATGCCTGAAAGAACTGAAGGAAATATTGTCTGCTTCTGTCTATGATTTTTGTAACATATTCATAACTAACTTTTCTGTGCTGCTTTTAAAAAAAAAACTGTTGTGTCTTTAAAAAATATTTACATTAGATATGTGTCAGGGAACAGTAACCATGAACAATCTTAATTTAAGTGCAATTATCGTTTCGATGAGGAGTTAAATGCACATACTTAAATCTTTTCTCATGAAATTAATGGAATTCACATAGATGTCTGGTCCTCATATTTTTTTCTAGAAGTTGTTTTGTTTTTTGTTCTGGGGGTTATATTTTGTAATGACTTCAGGGGTCGGAATAGTTTTTGACTAAATGTTAAAGGTGAGTTTTTGAAAGTGTTTAAAATTAACTTCCAAATTGTTAATTTAGAGATAGAGATTTTCTTAATGACTCACATATATATATATATTATTCAGGATTTTATGTAGGATAAGTTTTCAGATATAGTATGTCTGACCTGACCTAGCATGTATTTTTTATCATTACAATTAAATATTATGAAAGAAGAGTATATGTGAACACAGGCATATTTGTACAGTAATATTATTTAAATAAGTAATTATTTAGATCTTGTATTTTCTAAACCTTCCTATAAAGTAGATTAACATATTGTAATTAAAATAGTTATACCTTCTACTTGTATATTTTGATTTGTGGATGAAATTATTTGATGCTGAAACACTGGAATCATTTAGTATCGGATTCAAATTCCTGTAATTTCTTTTAGACAGAACTTGGCATGCATGGGATTTCCTGTTATTTGCATAAAATATTCCCATACTCAGCAGCTGGATCTGGATTTTTGTGTTTAGAAGATGTAGTTGTGGAGAATTAAGGTAGGGGAGAGGGACATGTAGAGGGACTTGAGATCCTATATTGTATAGACTTTCTAACATATGATCAAGCTGTTAATTTCTCAGAATAATGACTCTGTTCACTCTAATTGTGTTTAGTGGGTGACTAGGTGAGAGTTAGCCAAAGGAGATAAATTTAGGTACTGTAGAGAACAAAATGTTTTCTGTTGAGGACACAGAATGGCAGAGAATGAAAAGTTTAAATCAATCATGGTACAGGTAGTCCTTGACTTAAAAGTAAGCTCGAAATTTCTGTTGTTAAGTGAGGCAGTTAGTTGAATTTTGTCCTGTTTTATGACCTTTCTTGCTACAGTTAAGTGGATCACTGCAGTTGTTAAGTGAATCTTGACTTCCCCATTGATTTTGCTTGCTAGGTCACAAAAAATGATCACAGGACTCTGGGATACTGCAGCTGTCAAATACGAACCAATTGCCAAGTAGCTGAATTTTGATTATATGATTTTGCTGAAAGTTTTAAGTGTGAAAAATGTGACAAGTCACTTTTCAGTGCTGTTATAACTTCAAATAGTCACTAAACAAATGGTTTTAAGTCGAAGACTACCTGAAGTGTGTACAGATAGTCCTCAACTTACAACCATTCTTTTAGTGACCTTTCAAAGTTACAATGGCATTGAAAAAAGTGACATGACCGTTTTTCATACTTACAAGTGTTGTAGCATCCACAGTCAATCAATCAAAATTCAGGCACTTGACAACTGGCAATGTATTTATAATAGTTGTGCTGTTCTGGGATCATGTTAGCCTCATTTTTTAACCTTCCCAGCTGGCTTCCAACAAGCAAAGTCAATGTGGATTCACTTAATGACTGCATGATTCATTTAACAACTGCAATGCTTTGCTTAACTGTGACAAAAAGGTCATAAAGTGGAGCACAACTCATTTAACTATCTTGCTTAGCAACAGAAATTCTGGCTTCAATTGTGGTCACAAGTCAAGGACTACCTGTATTTTAACTATATAGATACCTTTTGAAGCCATGACTGTTATGCCTTCTCTTTGTATCTTGCTGCAGAAGAAAATACATGTGATATAGCATATACAAAGTTTCATGTAATCTTAAAAAGGGTTTATAAAACCTTTACTTAAACGTATAAATCAGAGCAGTGGAATTATCTTCTAACATAACCATTCCAAATCCCACCCTCTCTCATGTACTTTTTTTTTTTAGAAATAGGCCAATGTACTTTGCAAATAAGGCAAAATAATCTTTTTTTTCCTGTGGAAGAAATCCTTAAATTAGACTAATTTTTGAAGCTTTGTTCTCAGTTGATCTTTTTCTACCAGTTGGAATATTTTCTAGTGCCAATTACTTACTCTAGATTTTTTTCTCAGCCTGTTACTCTCATGCCTAAACCCAATTTGTTATTGCATTGCAATTTCACATTACTGTGTATTAATCTAACTATGGCATTTGGCTCAAAATATTTTGTGCAAGCACTATTTGGACATATCAGTAAATTTCCATTATCTGATGGTTTTTATGTATCTCTATATGAATAGAATTCTTACCTATGGAAATAAAGGTCGTCTTAACAGTCTGAACTTGTAACAAATTAAGTGAGGCACCTTTCCAGGTAGTGTGGGACTCTCCTTTAGGTGGCTGGATCCTATATGAAGCTAATTGTCCAAGAGTGAATCATACATTTTCCATTAACTATTTAATCACAGCACCTATGTATCTTCTGCTTGTATTTGCACTTTTAAAAGTATTCAATAACTATGTAATTGACATTTAAATGTCCTTGAGGAAATACTAACCATGGCAGTTTATCATTCATCTGGATGGTACATTTACCTTTTGCTACATTCCCTGGTACATGTCCACATCACAACAAATACGAAGTCAAATACAGTTCAAGGGTTTTTTATTTTTAGAAATGCTGTAAAAATTTTATATAAAAGTTTGAGCATGCTCAGTCTACTTTATCCTCATACTGTTTATAATAAAAAGTGTTTGAAAAGTATGAAAAAAATTATTCGTTTCTTACAAAGTACCATAGCTGCATCAACAAAGGGGGGAGGGGAAAGGGAGAATGATCATTATAAAAATAATTTAGAAGGAAAGACGTTTAGCTTCTGTTTCGCTTTTAAAAAAAACTTTGGCAAGTTTTGTGGTTAAAGACCCAAGCTTAGCCCATTCCAAAAAAAAAAAAAAAGCTAAAACACACGCACGCACACAGGTTATCACCCCTCCCCCCCCTCCGGCGTATTTCAGTCCGGCCTTCCAGGCTAGGTTTGCTTGAGGGAAGAGGCGAGGCAAGGAGCGCGCTCCCCCGCCCTCCGCGAACCTTTGGCACAGTCCCCGGGGCAGCCCGAGTCTTCTAGCCTGGCCCTCCCTCCCCCTTCCCCCCCCTCGCAGTCCCCGCTGCATTGTGCGACTCGCGCTGAGGTATTCATGAAGTTCAAAGTCTGTCCCGTATGGGCGGCCGTGGTGCCGTTATTTGGAGCCGGTTACCGGCAGTCCGTGACCGAGGAGGGCTGCAGGAAAGACGCGTTGGGCAACTGCTTGAAAAAGTGTCGGAGGCTAGTTAAGTCCCGGCTGAGTTGCTCAATCTTCTTATGCAGCCTGTCGTTCTCGGCGGACAGCTCGACCAGTTTCTGCTGCATGTCTTGGTTGCGGCGCTTTGCTTTGTCGCGGCTCTTGCGTACCGCGATGTTGTTGCGCTCCCGCCGCTGCCGGTACTCCGGACTGAACCTGTCCACGCCCTTTTTGCCCGCTCGCTCTTTGGACCCCGACGACGACGAAGCTGAAGAGCGGCTGCTATAGCTGGACGGCGAAGCGCTGCCCGGGGGTTCGGGGGAGGTGGGCGGCGTAGGCTGACCGCTCAAGTTGACAATGGTTTGGGCGCAAGTAGCAATCTGGGAGGGCAGCAGCGAGCCCGATGCCTCCTCGCCCCACTCTGGCTCTTGCTTGACGGCGCCCCGAAGCGGGCCGGGGAAGACGCCGGCGTGCAGCAGGCTGGCCAAGGCGCTCCCTCCGGACACTGGCGGCGCCGCCTGTGGCGGCGGCAGGTAATCCCCATAGCCCCCGCTGCGCTCGCCGCCCTTGTGGTTGCTGTTGAAGAGGTCGGCGAAGAGCTCGTCGTTGCACAGCTCCAAGTTCGGCACGGACGCCATGGAGTCAATATAGGAGCTGAAGTCGATGGCGCTCTCGTCCTCGTACATGGCCGGCGCGGCGGCACTCAGCTCCGCCAAGTCGCGGCTGCCGCTGCTGGGAGCTGAACACATCCCCCCGGACTCCTCGCTCGCCTGGGCGACGCTCACGCCGCTCGCCTTGCAGGAAGGACTCAGACCGCCGCTGCCTTCACCCGCCTTGGCGTCGTAGAAATTGGCGGGCTCCAGAGACCAGGTTCTGTAGCAGGAAAGCGAGTCCAAGGGGTCCAGGGTGGCGGCGCTCATGGCAAGCTCTCGGGTCGGCGAGGTAAGCGAGAATTCAGAGGGAAGGTGAGAAGTTTAAGTGGCCGTCGGTGCGGCTGCTCGTTCCTTGCCCTGCGGCCTCCCCTGACGTTTCTCGCCTCCGAGGTCTCTCAGACTTTCGCGCCTTCGGACGGACGCGCTGTGCTCCCGATGCCTGAGAGGCCAAGAATCACACACGTGCGTTTGAAGAGGAAAACCTGGCGGCGAGGTACCGCCACGGCCCTTTATATCGACATTGCTTCCCGGACCCCACCTCCTTGCCCTTTCTGACGGCAGAGGGCGTGGCTGGAGAAGTCCGGGGGAGGTGGAGGCAGCGGGTCTGGCTCCGGGCGCCTCTTGGCCTCGTTGCCAATGGGGCGGTTGGAGGAGAAGCAGCTGCTGGGATTGGCCCGGAAAACCCGGACCTTCCCTGCTGCTTTGCCACCTTTGATCGGGACCGGGAAGCCAACCTAGGAGCGGCCTTTAACCTCCTCCTCCTCCTTTCGGGAGATAAAGACTAACGTCCTTCGAGGGGCCGGCACGGCGGCTCGGCTCAGATGGCAGTTGCCTGCCTTGGCTCAAGCCGTGGGAGCGAAAGGGCAGCTCTCTGGCCCGTCACTCTGGGCCGGTTCCGGTTTTAAAGGGGTTTCTGGGCTGAGGTAGCGAAGCAACCGGGAAAGAAACCCCGTCTTAAGAACAACCCGGGCCGCTCAGTATAATTTGGAGATAGACCCTTATTGCCCGATATTCCTTGGGTTGGCAATACCCCACCCAACTCGCTCCCAGAGCAATGAGCCTTTCGTCCACCTAATAATCCGGGGGGTTGGGGTGTGTGTGACAAATGGAGCGGAAGCCGTGAGAAGCCCGATCCTTACTCTGGCTGCGCTGGGAGACGGGGGATGGGTGGGTGGCAGAGAGCGTATCGCTTTCTGATAGTCATACTGCCCGTTTGCTTTTGGATTATAGACGGCTCACTTCTTGATCTCAAGGAGAGGATCCACAGCCTTTCTGAAAAGATGGGGAAAGAGGTTGAGTGCTGATTTTGCCTGCCTCGTTGTGCTCGCAGTTCCATTTTGGTCTTGCTAACGCCCTGCCTGTATGGTTTTCTAAGTTCTCTGAAATGACCGAGTTGTTGGTCTCTGCTCAGGAGGGCTATCTGAATCTACAGGCTCTACAGTTCAACTCACAGTCAGCATGGAAATACACTAATCAGGACTACCTATTTGATTGCTTTGGTGGAATCCATAAACCCACTGATACACATATGCAATTGTTCTAAAGCACAGCAAGCACAGAAGGAAACATGCAACTTGATGTTTGAGTGAATTCAGAAGTGTAACACTTGCCAAATTTTTAGTAAACTAGCTGTTTACCATTTTATCAGAAACTGCTAGCAAAATATGCAAGGGCTGGTTTGACAGAACATATCCATGGGGTTTTGATTTGGCACCCCAGTGTTTCCTCTACTACTTTTATGTATACTTTTATTTATACTTGCCATATAAAATATTAATTGATACATCTCCATAGTATATTCTCATTTAAATATTGCCCTCTAGTGGCTAAATATTGCCCATATTGTTGTGATCCAGAATATTTTCTCCTGCTTGGATGAGTTTTGCAGACCAAAGGAAATCTTGAGGCAATTTAAAAGATACAAAAAGGGTCTTCCTGTTTTCTCAGTTCTAATCACTAGTTTCATTCTAATTTTTTGTTAATACCATTTCATTTGTGCCTATGAATCAATATTGAGTCCTGTCAACGATAGACAACTCTCATGCACAATAACTAAAATATGATTATTTTTCAGTTTATTTCTTCAAAAGGGGATATGAATTAAATGGCATTTAATTTAAAAAAACAACCCATAATTCTACTGGTCCATTAGAAAAAGAATCAAAATTCCATAAGGCTGTGATATGATATTTTTATCAGAATCAACCAAATTAATGTGTGCAAAATCTCTGAAGAAATCAAATTAGTAAAGTTTTTAAGCAAAACAATAAAAGCACTATGTACCAAACTTCACAATTGTTTTGTTCAAGAAAATATTAAATTTTTTCCCCTTTGTATCATGTTACAACAAAAAGTATTAATGTAATTACTGTAATGTCAAGACATTCAGTACAGTGGTAACTCTAGCTAAGGAAGAAGCTGGCTAATGGGCTAGTGGAACAGATAAGCTTCAATTGAGAGCAGAAAAAAATGTATTTACTGCTTTAAAACATTGATATGACAATTACTTCCTGTCTGCCTAGAGAATCTGTCTGGTTGTTTCTGGACTACCTTAGTGGTTCCTTAACTGTGCAAGTAAAACCAACTTACAGTTTTAGTTAAGGGTAAGCATGATCTGTATGTGAAAGCTAATGATGCCAAGGAGAGGATTTTGTGTAGCAGCATTGTCATCATCGTTATAATTCATATTCCCAGTTTTCCTTAGTAAAAAATACAACCGTACACAGACTTACAAAGAAGCCTTTTAATTCTTATATTCCTACCCATTCATAAGACTAGTTTAAATTAAAAAAAAAGTTTAAATTAAAAAAAACTGCAATCTTTTACTATTTTCATAAAGTTAAAATATATAATTAATTATGCAGTTGCAGTGGTATGAGTAAGGCTGGAAAGTGAATCAACAAACATAATTCATTGGTCCCTTTCCAAAAGGAGCAGATTTGTATTAGAAACTGATTTCTAAATCCTCTTCACCATATGTGCAAGGAGGAGTATCTTCTGTGCCCAGCAGCTGTATTTGTTCTTCACAATACTCTTTGCAGCTGCAGAAATTCTCTCAGGATGGGAATTTAAAATTCTCAAGTCTGGATGGAATTATTTGGAGTTCTCTTGCTATCATTTACTTGGTACATCTTGACAACTAATATGATCTGGATTGTTGAGAGCTATTGCCTTCATTCTTTTATTCTGCTTATTATTCTTTGGTTATCCAGTGCTGATAACTCATTTTTCCCTTTCTCATTTAATATGGTCTGTTCTTCTGTCAAACTACATATGGAATTTTCTGTGTTTTAGCTTTTATTATTGAATACCCTGAAACCTTTGCTCTGTATGAAGATTTGAAAGCCACTTGATTTTAATGACTGGATATCCCAGAGTAAAGGCAATAAATGCTTGTCTTAGTGCATAGTGATTAGCTTGATGATTAATCATTATCTGTGAGTAGAAAATGTACTGTACTGTCAGATGTTGGCTTGATATATACTGCATTAGATTTCCCTTCATGCTAATTATTAGCCTATCCTTGGCTTTTTATTCTATTTTTGATTGTCCAGAGAGTTTGATTCTGACATATTAATTTTTTTTATAAAAGCGTAAAAAGAAATTGAAATTATTTAGACAAACTAACCATGTTTTTTAAAAAGATAAATCCAGGACCAAATGTAATATGGATATGTAAATATAAGCTAACATTTTTACCAGACTAAATTGATCCTGTCTCTTTTATATGTTGCTAACAGGTAATACCAGTACATTTTAATCATTTGCTAGTCTTCTGAAGAACCATCAACATCTTAAGCATTTCTTAAGCTTGAACTAGATGTTTCTGTGTATGTTCACAGTTCATCAGCCTGGCATAGCAAGTACATGTATTATAAACTCCAATATTATTGGCAAATTTTGTGAAGAGTTGGGGGGTGGGGGTGTCAATCCTAGATAGCTCTTAAGACGACCAGCCAGAAGTGACTTCTGAACCAAATCTGGCCATCAGTGGGGATTAGTGTTGTAACACTTCAGTTCATACAGACCGCTGGTAGAAACCTATAGAGCCCAGAAACCCCCGTCAGCATGGCCAGCATGATGAGTTGTCCACAATCAACTTTAGATTAATACGAGTTTTCCACCTGAAAGCATTTATATCTCACTTTAATGAGAACATTACACTTTTAACCATTCAATGACCTGAATGGTTATTCTTTTATGGTTTCCTTTATGTCTGAAAGAGCTGGTGGCAAATGGAAACCAGGATGTCAGAGAACATGGGTGGCTGGACACCATCAAAGCTGACACTAGTCAGCGCATAGAAAAAAAATCAAAGTAGTAGTGCAAGATTGGAAGATGTGGAGGGATGGATAACATCAGCATTATGTCCTAAAAGACTTTAATAGCAACTTGATAGAATTTTTACAGAAAATGATAAATTTGGGGGGGGGGGGGTAGATTATCACAATTGATTATGGCAAACAAAATAAATTCCATATAGTCCAGGAAGATTTATTTTATAACAATGGACATCATCATACAGAAAAACACACAAGCATTACAGGACTTAATGTCAATTTTTTTTCCTGTAGCTGCAACTACAATGAAATAATATTTAAAGAAAACTAAATTATCCTCCTTTTGAAAGCTTACTAGTACTGACCAGACTCTTTGGAAAAATTATCTTTAATATACAGGACATCTGTGTCTGCAATTTGGAATATGAACCTATAACAAGAAGCAATTGCCACAAGAATGCTTTACTATTGCATGCATTATGATTAAAGGCTTGGTTAAATTATAAGCTTAGAACTTTGCCCTTTAAGCCTTCAGGTCAAAGTGCTCAGTAAGTGCAAGAGTGAGCAGAAGTACAAATTAATGCCTCCTTTTAAGGCAAGTACCTGAAGTACCAAAGCTGCAGCTTTCATTGACGTTCACGTTTATTTTCTTCACGGTGCAATTGCTTTGAAAGTAGAACATTTTTATTGATATAAATATAAAAAAGAAGATAGTGCAAATTTGTCTCCAATAGAAAACAATTTTAAAAATTAATTATAGATACTCACCGAACAATGCAACCAGATAGAGGGAGATCTGAAGGCAGAGGAACTACCTTATTCCAAGGACTAACTTACAAAAAGAAAAGAGGAAGGGATGGATATGTTTTCCCACTATATTTTTATTGGATATCTCCCATCTTTCAGAATGGAAGGGAAAACTAGTCAATATTTCTATTAGTTCTGAATAAAGAAGCTGCGTAACTAGACTATATTTTAATGCCTATGCAATATTGATTATACAAACTTTTTATATTGGCTTGGAAGATGAGGTTTCACTCTACCCTAATAGGATTATGATGATGTTATCCATTATGTCCAACTCTTGGCGATTCTATGGGCCAGGTTTCTCCACATCTGCCAATCTTAACCCCAATAAGATAGAATTCAAATAACACCTGGATGCTGCCAACTGAACTTGGATTCAATCACTATGTTCAGGATTTGCTTTTAAAAATACAGCATAAAGTTCAGTATAGCAAATAGTCCATACCATGCTTTTAAAAGTAAACATTTTGTTAGATTCAGTATTTATTCAAAATATTTTGCTAAATTTTATACATCCTATAAACAGATTACCTATCTGAAACGAGTACACAAGTAAAGGTAAACCACTTCTGTGATATTCATAAGGAACTCTTCTAAGTCGTGTTTGGGAGTATCTTTACAGTGGGCCTGATGTATCTTTCAAAGGTACCTTCCCCCCCCTTTGGTTTCTATAACGGAAAGTATCACCTTATTGTCAACAGACTATTATTTTCAGTTTCATTTTAAAACTGCACACATATTAGAAATAACATTTCATGAGTGATCAATTTTTCTAATAAACAATATCTGTGTCAAGGAATGACAGAACTTAGAGTATGTACTGAAATGTATTCAGTCAAAGTGCTCTGTGCGCATCACTGCTTGTTTATAACTATTCAAATGTGGCTAAACCATATTGTGTCTCTCTTCTGAACATCATAATTTACAACTATTTTTTTCTGTTCATGGAAGATATAGTTTAAAGAAATTACTCACTTTATCAGCCATACATACCATTGATAGGTAACATGATATAAATTCAGTGTATCAAAGATTTATTTAATATCCATTAATATAATAACTAATTCTTAATAGCTTTTTTTAACTTTGAGTAATAATTTTGGATATCTCTCATTAAGATCAGTAATTTAAGGTACACTTGTAAAATTTGTATAATTCAAGTTTTCCTAACATTACTTAATTAGAAAATAAATTCACAGAAATGCCAAGAAATATATAAAATTCTAATGCTATATTACAATTTGATATGTATGCTTTAATTATTTTTTTTATAAAAATATAATATCCAGTACTTTTAATCTTCATTACCAGGTCAATGAAACACTGAGAAGCCACAACTCTGTCCTTTACATCCAGGGTTCCCATCCTTCCCAAGTTCTGCCAAGGATATTTGGGTCAGTGGCTTGATCAATAAGGCATTTCACCTGTATTTCTTCTGTAAGTCCTTCCTGTGGTTCTCTGGCCCGGATGTTGAACTGTGTGCTCCCTTGTGCTACAGACACATATTCCCTGAAGGCCTCAGATTTCTCAAGGCCCAGACGTAATTCATCACTTTAAAAAAAATGTATGTAGTTATTTGACAAACCACTTTCCCCAATTACATCTTCCTGTTCTACCATAACTTTACTAGACCCGGCATGCAGCTGGCTCTGTCATTTAGGGACCTACATTTAAAAAACCTGATTGGTTGTGGAACTTGCATGGTAGAATATCCTTCCCTCTCTGAGGTTGGGTTGGCACCATCACTCCTGAGTTTCTGAAGATCCTTCAAGACCTGATTGTGCCATTGGGCCTCGGGACCTCCAGTAACAGGCAATCTTCTAAGATGGCTCTGTTATTATTAACATCCCTTAACCCAATGTTTCTCAACCTTGGTGACTTTAAGCTGTTTGGACTTCAACTCCCAGAATTCCCCAGCCAGCTTTGCTAGTTGAAGTCCAAACATCTTAAAGTCGCCAAGGTTGAGAGACACTGCCTTAGCCAATTATTTGTTTCAGCTGCATTTTTAATGTTTTAATACTAATAACTGTTACTTGTAATTTACTTGTATAAATAAAATTATAAAAATTATAATTTTTAAATTTTGTTTTACACAACACAGAGGCACTAGTTTTGGAATTGAGTGGCACAGTGCTACATATACTTTATTATATACAGCAACATGGGCATCACTTAGTCTTATATGTCACTCGGTAACATCTGGAGAGCCTAAGGAATGTAAACAGTTATGAGGCAATGTGTGTGTTCAAAACTCATGTATTGCCTCATATATTTAAAATACCTAAAGTGAAAGTATGTTCAATGATGTTTGATTTATGAGTGCTC
>JANHFJ010009770.1:0-13006 GCA_032468195.1 Cerberus rynchops
TCTTCTAAATTTAATATATCTGTTAAAAGATCTTTAACAATCATTGTAAAGTCTTTCTCAACTCTAAAATTTTTTAATAATTACATATTAGATATATTGTGTCTACTTCTCTATTCTCTAGTTTCATATTGAGCAATTATTAAAATCCAAAATACCATAAACAGATTGTGTATTTAAAAATATTATTCCCCTAATTTTCTTTCCCTTTCTCTTAGTCTTTAAATCTGTCTTAAAATCACAGGTGTGATTTTATTATGTTGTACTAATTTATTTGTTTCTTTTTGTTACTTTTATTGTTTTAAATGTGGTTTTATATTTTGTAAGCCACCTTGAGTCACCATGGGTGAATAGGTGGCAATATAAATTCAATAAATAATACTGAAAGGGCATGATTAGTGATTTAGACATAAGTGATCTTAATTGTATTTTTTTTACTTCCATCATCTTGTAGAGAAAAGGTTGAAAAAGTTAGCAATGCTGATGCTTAAACTCTGAGAGCTCTGAGAGCTCAGCTGAGAGAGCGCTAAAGCTAATCGTTAATATCAGAGGTATTTTACAGTAATTATTACATTATACGCTAGTATTTAACCTCCCTTGGTATTGTTTTTTAATGGAAGTACAGTCTGGGATGGTAAATCCTTCCAAAACTTCTGAAATATTAATTAAAAGGAGCATTATTCATTGTAAGACTTTAATAACTACATTTTTGTTACCAATTATTGCAAATTTACTCTGCTTTTCTGAGTATCAGTTATCTTTGAATTTGGCACTCTTTTTATGTTGCAACAGAAATGTTTAATACAAATTGAGAGAAGATGCTTTTTATTGTAATCGCTCCACTTCTGTTTCATATCAAATCTGGTACCTGATCTTGTGAAGTGATAGCACAAACTGTAATTTTTATTCCTTTAGTTAGTGATTCTTGAAATTAATTTCATTAAGAGTTCATCTGTTTTCAAGTTGTGAGGAATGGAACTTTGTTTTAGAGGCTTATCAGGCATTAGCATACAATGAAAACTATATATTGGACATTTTGTTTTCCAGAGGTCTCAGATACATAGCGTACATTAAAAAAAGATTAGAAAAAGAGGACCTTCTAGTTTCTCCTGAAATATTAATATAAAGTGCATTTATTTTTAGAAGTCGCGTGTGCGTTACATTATCTCTGTTTAAAAGATCATATACTGTGATCTACATTACTATTTAAAACTTGTGAAGAAATTATTTCTACTAATTCTTTCTCCACTTAATTCCCGGGAATTGAACAAATAAAATGTGATTAAGAACTAAATTATAGCTGCCTTCAGTCTTCAAAGATCGTAATATCAATGTTAATTAGGCTGTTTTATCAACCTGTGTAACACAGACTGACATTTCATATTCTATTCTTTTTCCTGTCAAGTTAGACCTGGTTGACATTTTGTGATATTTCCTGATTTAGAACGGTAACATTATTTAGTTGATCATATTCTCAAGACAAGGAAATACAGGTTAATCTGGTGAATGGTTCAGTTTGCAGAACGTATTAGGTTAAAATGTGATTAGCTAGCTTGCGGCTCAGGGTGTTGTGTGAATACAACCAGTATGGCTACTTTATTGTTCATGGAACTTGAAAACTCAGAAAACTGAATAACACAGCCACTGCCGTGATGCTCCTGTTTTCCATTTCCTTTGACTGAATTTATGGCTCATGTTAAGCAATGGCTGACCAACCATGATTTATTAAATAAGCCATAATTTGTGTGAGTGCATACAGCTCAATAAAACTTCTATCACAATTTATATATCACATGGACTAGGTGGAGAAAACATGTTGAAGTACACATACAAAACTATATTTAAGCTTAACTGAAATTCAGTGTATCATATCAGAAGTGGCCTGAAGTTCTTTGTTAAGGCTACCAAGTTGCAGTATTATGGTGGCTAGTAGACTACATGGATGCTATCAATTCCCGAATTGTCGAGGGGCATCAAAGAGGCCATTTTATTTATTACAAATGTTTCTGTATCATCTCAATAAAAATTGGTCTAAGTAGTATAATACTGCTGCCAATGTCTAGAAGCTACAATACAAGATTATATTAATGTTTCTCTTCCAATTCTTTTATCATAATATGGGGAAAAAGAATCTCATTGCTTTTGAAATGCTGCCAATGGTCTTCAGTCATATGTAGATTTATCAGTTTGAGATATTCCTATTTTCATGTCTAATCAAAACAACTTCAAAAATGTCTCTATGGACACAAAATTGTTTTTGAATGTGCACAGGTTGAATAGGTTTGTGTAATATTCTTTCATTCCACCTATTTATCATGTTCTTTCCTTTTTCAAACAATAAAGTAACATGCCTGCCCATTTCTTTCCTTTTTCAAACAATAAAGTAACATGCCTGCCCACAGATTACATTTAATTCTCCTCAAAATAGGGTACATAAATTCTCTACCAGTACCAAAGAAAATTTGGATGCAATTCACTGAATGAAAGTACAAGAAATTATCATGTTTTTTAAAAAAATCTGACTTGTTTTATAGTAAGAGGCCATGAAATTAGCCTCCGACAGCCTGCATTCAGCCATTATTTCCTTCTGACTGTTCGTACATCCACTTTTCAGATAAGTACAAACTGAGAGTGAATAGAACACTTTCTGGTAAGAAAGTTAGGAGAGGAAATCAGAGGTGGGTTCTTAAAAAAACAACAGACAGAAACTGAGAGGGGAAAAAATGGAAAAAGAACTTGGACAGCGTGTCCATGCATTACAAAGAAAAAATGGTCTAGACAGTGTTACACTATTAAAGATTTCATATTGATTTCAATAAAAAGCAATATTGGTTGCTGGACCTAAATTGGACCGGCCTGTATTAAAATGTGGAAGGCTTGTTAATTCAAGCAAAAATCTGGGGAACTTTGCTGAAGGGAAGATTTGGATGAGATCTGGGAAAAGATTTTGCCTACTCAACACAGATGACATCTCAGGGATTCCAGAACATTCTGTCAGTCAATGCTGGAAACAGAGCATATGCCAGTCTCTGAGAGAAAGAAGGCTAGCCAGTATATATTTAGCCCTTTCCTTATCTCTAAAGTAGGATGTAAATAGAGACGAGTACAATTATAAATAGCCCATATTCATAAGCAAATTGGAGCAACATTATAGCTTGTAATCATATATACAGTTAAAGAAATCATACATTATGATATTCAGATGTAGAGAGGCAATCGAAAAAGACAACAATGGCATCTTTGGGTGGTAAGGGGGAACAAGGAAAACAAACCAAAAAACCACTTTGGAATGTAATTAGCTTGTTATAGAGTGAATTCTTCTTGCAGTACTTACACTGGAGGAACTAAAGCTAATTTAGTTAAAGCTAAAGCTAAAGTTGTTAGCTTTTCTTAATAAAGAAAAAATAACTTCACAAAAGAAAAAGCAAAGGAAGCTAATGTTTTACTATGTCATGCATCAAATTCTATGAACCCTCATCATATTCCAGTTAAAGAAAACTGGGAATGATTGGAACCGTATTTTTATTTTTATTATTTTTTCTCTTGTTTAAAAAGCAAACAAATTTATATCAGTCCAAAATATATTTATTTTATTCCTATAGAATAGAATATTATGACTGCAGTATTAAAAACTAAAACGTCCTTTATTTTAAAAAAGCTAACACAAAACTCCTGTAATAATTTGTGGAAGTCGGCAAGTAGTCTGTTAATTTTATCAAACTCTAATTTTAAAACATATACCCATTCATGGATTTCCAGGATCACAAGTTCAAGGTACATTGTTTGAGACCTCTGTATCTTGTTTTGAGTGAATTCTCTAAATTGGTCTAGCTCTAATTGGGTTCTTTTCTATAGAATCATGTGGCTAGGACACCCTCCACATTTGAAATTTTTATTAAAGTTTATTAATTTTCTATGAATTAACCAGGATAAAATCACTAGAAACCATCTTTTTCTTTTCCTTCTATTTATTTCCTCTTGACTGACATTTAGGACGTTTGTATAGCTGACACAGAAGTCTGTAACTTATTTTGTATGGGTCTGCCCTTGAAGATGACTTGGAAGCACCAGCTGGCATAGGACACAGCTGTCTCGTTGCCTGCCAACACTAATCAGTCCAGCAGAATAATATCTATTTTGGAGAAGCTGCTTTGATTGCCAGAATGTTTCAGTTCAAGCAGGAGATTGCAATCTCTAAAATCCTTACTGATTTGGGCCCTTGTTATCTTTGGGATTATCTTCTCCAGAATCTGCCTTCTCTTTGATTGTATCAGAACTGTTTGCTACCATACACAAGTAGTGACTTATGACTGTTTTTCGCACTTATGACCATTGCAGCAGCCCCAGGGTCACGTGATCAAAATGATCAAAATTCAGACACTTGGCAACTGACTCATATTTATGATGATTGCCGTGTCCTGGGGTCATGTGATCTCCTTTTGCAGGGAAGTGAGATTCACTTAACAACCGGGCTACTAACTTAACAACTGCAGGAATTCACTTAACAACTGTGGCAAGAAAGGTCGTAAAATAGGGCAAAACTCACCTAACAAATGTCTCACTTAGCAACAGAAATTTTGGGCTCAAGCGTAGTCTTAAATTGAGGACTACTTATATTCTGAACAAAATTTGGTGACAAAACAGTGTGAGAACGTCTGCTGTATTTGATAATTTTTAAAGAAAATAATGAGGTCTTCTTTTGGGCTAAAGTTCAGCAAGACACAGTCATAGATTCAATGGATTTTATTCTCCAAATCAGGATTCAACCTTAGGAAGATGGCTACAGGGACATGCTTCTGAACAAATTAGTGTGTGTTTTTCTCATCCAAAAGGCTGTTGATCAAGGAGATCACAACTTGTAGCTGTATTTTGGTGTCAAATAGAGTAAAACAGCAGCTTTTTGGTTCATTTGTTTTGAAAGTACTTTGCTAGTTGTTCATTACATTTTGGTTAGAAATTGAGATTGTGTAACTTGAGAAAACATGATATACATTTCCATATGGCATAAAGTTTCCTAAAAATGGTACAATCTGTATAGAGATGTTTTTCTTGTCAGAATGACAGAGGCAGCTGCAAAAGAGACGTATTACGAAATAAGCAATTTTAATTTGGGTAACAGCATGAATATAAATACTGAATTCTTAAGGAACCTGACAGTTTAAGAGCCTATAGCCTATGGCAGTGGCGGCGAACCTTTTACTTACCGAGTGCCGAAAAGTACATGCTTTGCGCATGCCATTTGCACTTGTGTGTGGCTCCTCCACAAGCACTGCATATGCAACTGCATATATGGGCATCCATGCATCTTTTGCACATGTAATGCATGTATGCTGCACGCAGGCACTCACACACACATGATCAATTGCGTGTGTATGCACAGGAGAGCTCCAAAGACCAGTTGGATTTCCTGCTGCAATCATGTGCATGCGCAGCGGAGGCCTGAAGATCACCTGGGTGTCTGAAATTGAGCGTGTGTGCATGTGCAATCACATGTGCATGCTCAGCTGGAGGTAAGTTGGCTAACAGCTTGTGTGCCCAGCAAGATGGCTCTGAGTGCCACCTGTGGCACCTATGCCATAGGTTTGCCATCACGGGCCTATAACTTCCTTTTTTTAACCACTTTCTGTAAAGCTTATAAATTAAAACATAATCCTTAAGCAAACTCTAGACTACACGTGTATGAAAAGATACACCTTCCTTTGTGCCAATTTGTCATATATTTGTTTTAACCCGCAAGGCATTAACCACATATCAATTTTCACTTATGGGAAGAGAGTGGAATGGTTTTGTGAAATGTGAAAAACATAGTCCAGGAACAAAAAGAGGAGAAAACAAAAATGTTCAATGAAATTGTGCAAAGAAAAAAGGGATAATACCAATTTCTTTGGGCATATCTTTGTAGATTTCATCAGAAAGGTTCATATAGTACACCTGCTTTTATCTTGGAAGTCATTCAGGGCAGGATTCAAACCGTACTCATAAAATTCTGCTAGCATTGTGTGATAAAAGTCAGAGTATAATATTCTTTTGAATTATGGAATTTAACAACTGGGCAGTAAATGGATTCTCCCTACCCTTGCTATGGCCAAAAAGTGATTATCACATCACTGGAAGCATAGATGTATGATTCCATTGACTCAATGAAGACCTGATTATCCTTGCCACCTATGAGTGGCTTGCCTATAGATGTAAACATTGTATAATGATATATGACATTTATTTACAGTAGGTCACTAATCTCCATGATATAGCTCCAGATTCACAATCCTCCCTCATTAATTGGTTTTCTATATTGGAATTAAAGAACTCCATAGAAATTTTCTAAACAAAGAATTTATTTTCTAAAAATATTTTCTAGATATATCAACTAGAATTATTCTCAGAATATAAATTAATTTGGGAAACAACGATGAAATATTTTTAATATTTTTAATATTTCATCCTTTCATGGCTGTAAATTATACTGCAAAGATTACTGCATCGACTATTCTTTCATGTTCAGCTTTTGAGCCCAAGAAAATAAAATTGTGTACTATATTCACTTTTTTTGCCATAAACTGTACATTTATTAAATACTGTTTGTAAATTGAAATTACTTGGTCTTCTTAATATTTAGTCTTATCCCAGATATTCATTTTACATTTCTATTTTGATAATTAGCACTTTTCAGTCTTCCTTATATTTGGCCAATAAAGTGGAATTGTCTATGGATCTCAAGCTGTTATCTTTTTCTAACAGCTCTCATCTCAACTGAAACAAGAAGATAAAAAGTAACGCAAACTAATTTAAGGAAGAAAAAAGCAAGAAAAAAGCAAACTGCAAAAAAAGAAAAAAATGAAAACTAGCAAAGAAAACATTTATAAAGAAATAGTTTTCAATATTCTTCATAGCAATTATAAGTACAAACATGTTTTAATCTCTCTCTAAATTTACATCATATTACTCTTTTTTCTATAATCAAAACCACAGATCACAAATTCATCTATTTTCATTTTTATACAAAAAGTCAGTAAGGGGCTTTAATCAACAATAAATATATATAACATATTTTATATAATCAAAGAAGTCAATTCATCCATTTCAGTAAAAACTGACAATTCCACCAAGTATTTCTCTAGAATGGGTAGTGCCAAATCTTTCCATCTTTATGCGTATGGTAAACTTGCTTTCCTAATCATACATTGAAATAATGTTACATGGCTTTTTTTCTATCCGTTTATCCATTAGTCCTAAAAGGAAAAGTTCTGGTTTTAATTGAATTTTGATCTTTAAAATCCTCTATATCAAGGTATGTATTTGAATCCATTTTTTTAAAATTTATATCTCAACAAACTATGATAAAATGTTCCTTCATGTTGTTCACATTTCAAACATACATTTGGAGCACCTTCACACATTCTAGAAAATTTATCTTGTATCATGTACCAACAGTATATCATTTTATTAAACATTTCTTTGAGATTATAATATAGTATAAATTTCAACCCCTTTAACCACTTATTTTCCCATTGATCCATCCATCTGTATACTATAACCAACATCCTTAACCTCCTTTATCATACATTCATTAACCTATTCTTGCTGTTTCAAATTTAAACAACAGTTTGTACATTTTAGCAATTAATGTTTATCATAGGTACACAATTGTATTTCAAATTCTCACTTTGCTCCATACAATAAGTCTTTTTATTCATTTTAAGTCTTTCAGATAACTGTAAATGGGAAAACCATTGACAACCATACCATTCTGCTAATAATTGTTCTGTTGATTTGATTTTAAATTCCCCCTTTGATTGTTTTCCAATAAGTTCTGGTACTTCAACCATTTATCTTTATTAACCCTTTCTTTTCTATTACATGTTTCTTGAGCTGAGATCCATAAAGGTGTTTTCAGGCACAACTTGGGTTTATATTTATTTATTTTTATTTTATTTATTTTATTGGACTTATATACCGCCCCTCTCCCGAAGGACTCGGGGCGGTGAACAGCAATTAAAAACGATACAATATAAACTTTAAAAAACAATTAAAATTAATTAAACCATAGCTGAGATTATAATTAAAATTATTTATACAATTTATACAATTAAAACCTTTATATCTATTCCATATTCTCAAAATGCATGTCTAACAAAATTATTTTTAATACCACATTAATTTTAACTGCATAGCATAAATATTAATTTCATCCAAACTTTAGGTTGTGACCTTTTAACTGTAAAAGTCTCTTTTTTTTAGCAATATCCATTCTTTTATTCAGATAAAACAACAACCAGTGAAGTACAATTTCAAATCCAGGAAAGCCAATACTCCTTTCCTTTGCATCTTGTAACTCTTTATATTTAACTTGTGGGGGTTTTTTTCTTTGTCATATTCTTTTTGCCACTATTTAAACGGTGCTCAAAACTAGCATTGTCTTAAATACATTCTAGGCAAAACATTCATTTTTAGCGTGGAAATTCTTTCCAACAGTAACAATTTTAATTTCTTCTATTTTAATATATCTTTTTCACACAATGTCTTTACGCTATGAATTGAAATAACTACACTTCATATTTAGCATAGTAATAACCAAGTATTTTATTTTTTTCTCAAATCTTAAAATCAGTTTTCTCCATCAGTTCTATTTTATCTTCTAATTATTTCGTATTTTTGTTGACATCTTTGTTTATTAATCTTGAAATTTGCTTATCTACCATCTAATCTAATCTAATCTAATCTAATCTATCTTCTTCTTTTTAAATCTTAACTCTCATAATTCACTGATGTTGTCTTAGGTCTGGTATTCAATACCTCAAAAACCAAAACGAACAAAAGTGCAGACTGCAGACATTCTGGTCTTGTCCCTTTTTAAATTCAGTATTGTTTTATTGGTTTATTAGTCTATTAACAATTATTTCTGCTTTTTGAGAAATATAAATTGATCTCATCCAGCTAATAACATTATTTTCAAGGTTCATATGTTCCAGAATTCTAAACAAAAAAAAATCCAATTCAAATCGTCAAACGCCTTCATTATGTTGCTCCAACTATTGCAGAATATTCACATTTCTAAAATTATCTTGCAATTGCCTTTTATGTAAACTCCTGTATTGATCTTCATTAATAAAATCCTGTAATCATTATTCAGTAAAGACATTGGTTGGTAATTTCTTGTCCCTCATTAGGTAACATTATAATAATCTCTTTCCAACTATCAGGAATCTTTCCATTCTACAAAATAATATTTCTTGACTTTTGTATATGGTCCCAATCTCAATTCAGGCAATCAACAGAGACTTGCCAATCTTTTTCCTGATATCCTTTCCATGTTCTTCTAGAATTGTTCTAAATCTTAAGCAATTTTTTTCTCTAAGTTCCAATAATGCCAGACTGTCCAAATCCTTCTCCAACTCTCTTTATGACTTCTATTCTACTTGCTCAAACTTCCACTTTGTCAGTAATTTGTTTGGAATCTGTAGCCAGTTGCCCTATAGATTTTTCAATTTTTAAAATGTCTTTCTGATCTTTTTTCATCCATGCAAATCTTTCTTCCTTTATCTTTCTAACTTTTTACCAAATTGTTCAAACAATTTCTGCAACAAATCTGACGAAATGCCCTTATCTGTAAATAGTTCCAATGAACTCCCATGTCCTTCTCCAAATTTGGTAATTTTCCTTGTAGTTACCATGGTAAGAAAATAAAAGTTAATTACCATAGAGAAAGTAAAAGACAGGCTTCTTTTTTCTGTTTTGTTCTCCATATATTTAACACTTTCGTCCCAATTGTCTCTCTATATTCAATCATACTCTTGCTTTCTTGTTTTGTAAAATCTATCCAGTATTACTATCCTTAAAAATAAACTATAAACCATGTGGTAATAAATCATTATTACCACAAAGATCCAATTTGTTAATCTAATTAATGTTTCTATTTTGAAAGGCAGTTTCATCGGAGAAAAAAGTGTTGTTTTTTAAATCATTGTCCTTGTTCACGTGAAACTTTCTTGTACCACAATCTTGTAAAGCATTTTGCTTTTTGAATTAAAATCCTCTTAAGATAGCAGGGTTTTATTTTTCCTCTTCTTAATTTCAAAAAGAAGGCACTCACAGAGTCTTTGATCTTCAGTGGTACTTGGAATATGTTGTAAAGCAATTAAATTATATAGTGATTAAAAAGGTGAGGCTTTTGCAAGGTCAAAAGACTATAGAGGCTGCACAGTAATTTAGGGCACATTGTAAATCCCTTAACTCCCAAGCTGCTTGACTCACGGTTGACCATAAGAAACTAATGTCCTGCAGCCTCCTTGAGAGAAGCAGCTCTTCCAGAGCTTGTGCGGGTGATTCCCCCAATTTCTCTGTCCTCTGGAGAAATTTCTGTCAACCAGAACCATCTCCTGCCTGGTAATTTGGTAATTCCACTGCTGGATTCTCTGCTTGCGCAGCCACTCGTAGAGACATCTAGCAAGCTGTAACACTCACCCAGAAGCCCCTACTAGCTCTCATCTCTACCAGTTCTCATGCTGTATATTCGCTGCGTAGATTTAGCAGATTATTAGAACAATGAGCATCTTTGTCTCACTCCCTTTCATATTCTAAAGCATTCTGTTTTTGTCCAGATTAAATTTTTATGGAGACTTCTTGCTCACTGTAAAGATCCCCTAGAAGAATAATCAGGTGTTCTGTCACGCTCACCAACCTTAGCATACATGCTAGCGTGATTCAACAGTCAAGTGCTGCAGCATCCAGGGGCAAGTGTGTCAAAGCAGACAAGATGATGGTCAAAGTAACACAGTTAAAACCTCACTATTCTCACTAGAGCAAAGATAAATCTCTTCCTTGTAATGTCTCTGATCTCATGCCCTTCTGCCTTTTCTAAAGCCTGTTTTTTGGGGGGGAGGGTGTTTTGTTATTTCTGCATGGTTCTACACTTCTTTGTAAATCTTAAACAATATTCCACTTACAAGCATGGCCAAAATTAAATAAATGGAATTATGTCAAAGAAGTTAATTATACAACTTTGTTCACATTTGTTGTAAGATAACCTTTATTGACATTTTTTCTTTGGGCACTGTGGCACACATTAAAAATGAAATTCTGTTGCCTGCTCTGTGTGTTATATAGATGTTACTCTACAGGCTGAAATATTTAAATATTTTCGTATCTCATCTATTCTGGATGCTTCCATATTTGACACCTATACTATTCCTCACTTTTTATTAGGGATGGTTCCAGAACCTTTTATCTTTCCTTCATCCTATAATCCTGTTCATAATGGGTTTCTTTACATCTTCTTTTAAAATAATTTGCCTCTATTAGATCTCTTCCTTAATTACTCTTTAAATATTCCTTATGTAAATATTGTTTTCCTATTATTATTCTGATCTTATTAAAAAGGTCTTTCACTTTTTCTGTTGTTACATTCCTCTGCATGTTAGCATCCTTGCTGAAGATGTCTTAGCCTTTGTTGCTAGATATTGGGAGTTCGTAGTCAAGTCATTGTCCCAAGTTTTGTTTTTCCCTCACTGTCATGCTGGCTTATTCTGACAGTCACTAAGATGTTTTTTCTTTTTAAAATGTTGGTTTGGTTTGGTAGTACGTAGTGTCTCTTATCTTTTTCCATAGCTTTTCACTTGCTTTTTCACATGTTAACCATATGGAGCCTTATTTCTAACATTGATCTTATATTCTGATTGCGTATTTTCTAGGTCATACATTAATGGCACATCTGCTGTCTGTAATTCTCTAAGTTTAACCTACATACTGAACACCAATAATTAATGGTTTGTCAATAATTTGCCCCCAAAGTATTTAGCTGACTGGATTGTACTCCATCTTTTGTATCCTATTATGCAATTGATTTGGTTCCACTGTTGTCAATTCAATGAAGTTTGCGTGTAAAAGACATGTTTATATTCCTCAAAGCAATATAAGCATTAATGACAATAAGCAAAAAAAAAATCGCTTCTCAAACCCCTATTAATCTATCTCCTACGCATTGTGTTTTATATAATTTTATACAAAAATTGTACTGTATACAGAATTCTGATAGTTCCTTCCACTGCTTCTATAGTACTGTAAGTACATACATTTACTGATGCTTACCAGATATCTAGTATTTTTGATACATGTGCTGTATATCTTATTGGTTTCTAGCCTAGCAATAGCAATATCCTTTTAGAATAGGTCTTGTTTTGTAGCTCTTCCATTAGGACTTTATTCCTTCAAAGGATTCATGATCTAAACATTATATCCTCTGGCACCAGAGGAAGAAAGTAAAACAGCAGTTTCTCATTGTTGCACTTTAGCCATTGACCCCAATACTCCCACTACATGATTCCAGAGCATTGGAACAGTGATGTTGGGAACTGCAGGTTGAAGAAAGAACTGGTGAATGTTGTTGTTGGAAAACGTCTGGATATGGATTCTTCCACAAATGAAAAAAAAAAAAGCCCAGTAAGACTGGATTATAAAAAAAATTGATCAAGAGCAAGACCTGCTAAAGTTAAACGGACAGAATAATTCTGGGGTGTGGGAGATCTTGCTTGTGGCTAATTTTTAACCATTTACTTGAGCAGTTTCCATCTTGTCTTTGTGTCACAGGTTGTTCTGCTACAGTATGACCTTCAATCTATACTGTGATCAGAAGGAAATTAAAAACCATGGTTTTGATAGAGCATATAGTTACTTTCTACAAAAATGTAAAAACAGAACAATGAGACATTGTTGACTATTTAAAGAGTGGATACAAAAAGAGCTTTGACTTAGAGCTGCGATTATTATCAAATTACAATTCCCAGAATTTGAGCTAGCTGTTTAGTTATAATATAGTTGATATTTTATAAACTGTCTGATCATCTTTTTCAGGCCCAAGCTGTTTGTCATCTTCAGCGCTCGCATTCTGTAAAAGGAAATGAGCATTCTAAAAGTCTAAAAACAGGCCAGTTGGCTATATTCAGAAATGATGCTTTTGGCCTGTGACATACTTCAGTTGAGATCCCTCCACAAGATTAGGTTCTTAGGAGTTACC
>JANHFJ010009771.1:0-11151 GCA_032468195.1 Cerberus rynchops
TTGTTTCGCCTTTCACGCTCTCGCTCTCTCTCTCTCTTTAGCCCCCCCCACCATTCCTTGGGGAATTTGGGGATAGCGAGGGCATCTGGGGGGGATGGGGGGGAACTCTTCTGCCCTCAAAGAGAATAGAAAGCGGAAAGAGAAGAAATACCTTGGGAAAAAGGAAAACCCTCTTTCCCTCGCACTGGCTACTCCCTTGCCTCCCCCACCTGGATTTTAAAGTGCTAGGTGTAGGAGGTGATGGGGCAAGTTGGGCTGGAACCAAAAGCACTCAGCTGACTGGTGGCCGACAGAGCCAAAGGCAGAATTGTGCCCTGGGAGGGACCCATCTCCAGCACTCCTCTGCTGCCCCCTTGCTTCTTAGCGCCCCTCTGTCACCCCCCTTGCCTCTTAGCATCCCCCTAGGTCATCCCACTGCCCCCCAGGGGGCGGTACTGTCCACTTTGGAAACCACTGTTGTAGACTTTGCTGCATTATCTGTATTAACTGAATTATCATGCGACTCAGAAGTGGTCAAATTGCATCATGAATTAGGACTTCATTGCAAAAGTCTAGGAATGCTGGATTAACTGGTATGTTAGAAGTGGAGGAAACTATGTAAAGCAGCAGCAATGACTTTTCTGAAATTAAAGGAATCCAGAGTAGGCATGTCTTCATGTCCATGGAACCTTAAGGTTGATGCCTGTATGGAAAAAGATATCATAGATATCCTACACAACATGTCTTGACAACAATATAAAAGACTGTTGCCTGGGACCAAAAGATTGATACAGGAAAACTGAAGCGCATGTATCTACAGCCTTTGAAAGTTCAAACTTGAGTTCAGTAATGCAAACTGTGGAAAAGTGGGGGCTGTGTCAAAAAAGCACAAGGAAGGACGTTTTCTTTTCTTTTTTGCTTTGAAAAACTAACAATTTTCTAATGCAATCTTTTAAAATTAGTTAAGATGTAAAAAAAAAATTCTTGGTTTTGTACATCCAGATAAAAAACTTATTAGGAAATACATTTGTGCAAATACAGGCAAATCTTTATTTAGGAATGATTGAAAGATAAATAGAAAGCTCATAAAAAGTAGAAAATACAAGTGATTATATACTTGACATTAAAAAAATATAAATAAAACCAATCAGAAAGTATTTCATCTACATTTTAAGTCTTAATTCTCCCTGCATCTTTTTTTTCCACTAAAAATTAGTTCTTTCTATACGTGTCTGAATTTCTTAATGTTTTTGTGTTGAAGATTTTTTTTTATTACAATGTCAGTATTTTGTCTTCACACTTTTCTTAAACTGGTAAAAATAGTTGATATTGCCCTTAGAGTTCATGTGTGTAGTTTTATTTGTAATATAGCATTTGTTTGTTTGTTTGCTTGCTTGCTTGCTTGGTGTAATAATTTCAAATTCAAGCTGTAAATTGATAGTTATAATTTTCAATTTTACATGCTAGACATAAATGTAAGCAAATAAAAACCCAGTTTGTACATAATACATGTTTGGACTTCAAATGAACTTCTGAAGACCTTCAAATTTGGCACCTTTGGGAAAGAAGGACTGGTACAACTGGGAGCTGACTTGGATGGGCCATACAGGTCTCCCAACACCAGAAGAAAAACACCTAAAGTTAAGCAGCATAAAGCAGATTTTAGGGGGATGCTGGATAGCAGGAGCAACTGCCATTCCCCAAGGCCTACATGCCTCGGAGGGCAACACAAGGCAGCATTTCTCCATGGCAGCAGTGGTTCCAGGGCTGAAGTCAAGGTCAGGGACAGTGGCAGCTGACTGAGAATACTAAAGACCTTCTGGGGGAGATAGGTGGATAGGGCGAAGTTGCAGTTTCCCTGTGGTCATAAGGACAGACACACTGACAAGCATCTGAATTTTTATCATGTGACTGCTGGGTGCTGCAACAGCCATACCTTTGGAAATGGCTCATAACTCCCTTTGTTCAGAATGTTGCTAAACAAATGGTCAAAAGTTGAGGACTATCTGTATATTATCTCTTAATAATATACAACATACAGTATTTTTGGTGTATAAGATGAACCTGAGTATAAGACGCACCTAGATTTAAAAGAGGAAAACAACAAAAGTTTTTGGCCTCCACACACCCCATTTTTGAGTCTTTTGGCCTGTTTTTGAGACTTTTTTGGCCCGTTTTTGGGGCTTTTTTAGCACTTTTTTCTGAAAAAAGCCCCCCAAATAGGCCAAAAACCCCCCAAATGGGTGTGCAGAGGCAAAAAAATGACCAGTGGATGGGCGGGGCTTAGGAAACATTTGCTGTATAAGATGCACAGACATTTTCACCCACTTTTGCGGGGGAGGGATGCATCTTATACACCAAAAATACGGTACATTTTTCTTTATAATTTATGTCCTTACATTATTTTTGAATTTGTAATTTTAAATGGAATTTGCTTCTGTTTGTTTTGCAGTTCTAATATCTGAAGGATTTTTAAAATCTTTTTAAACAAAATCTTAAAAGTCCCCTTGAAAATATATACAAGTTTTGTCTAATTTGCAAAGGTTGAGAATTGAAATGGTTTTTAACAGGAAATTCCACATGATAAATTCCACTTCTACCTGCCAATAACTATACAGACAGGAAAAGTGGTGCTTAAATGGGCAACCAATATTTAGCACTAATAATTTTAAATGGATCAACGACAGAATTTCCAGAATAAGCATATATTTGTTTTCAACTTCTGTATAGTGTTTAGTTAATCATACAACTGGAAGATGACATAAATCAATATTTGAATTCCTTTCTATATCTCTGCTTTTTCTGTCATAGAAATCACAAATCCAAAATAGTTTATAATTTATATGTGAGTTTAGCTCATAGTACTAAATCAAATTTTATCTTCATCTCTCCCAATACGAATATGGTTTTCTTTCTTCTGCATGTTGAAATGATATGCATGCCATTCTTTACTAGCAAAAGTGTTGAAATGTATAATTTATATTATTACTATTTGAGAACAGGCACCAATAAACCTTATAGCATAGTTTGAAACTAATTTAAAGCTTCTTTTAAGTAGTCTTTCAATATATCTCTGTTGCATTATCAATAAATTATAGGCAGATGGAACAAGAGGTACGTTTATTTCATTTTAACAGAGATACAATCACATTATTATCTTTGACTTCAGCAGCTTCTCATACCAAGTCATACATTACTAGATAAAACTCCTGTAAAAAGAAACTTAGCTAAACTTAAATCCTTAAAGGAGAAAGCCACATTATTTTTACCCTTAAATGAATTCCCATGCTTGTCTTGAGCTAGATAGACATCTGGTCCTAACTATCAATTTATTACATAATTACAACTTCTGAAACAGCTTTGTGTCTACACTGCACCTGATAATGAGAATGGGAATGGATGACAAACCTTCGTTTCTGAAAATATTGTCATTATCAGATATTGAGACAGACTTTTCACATACAAAGTAAAACTTCTCTAATTATGATAGGTTCAGATCACCAATGTACTACATTTCTTCATAAAGTAGGAAACATAATTAAATTTATGAAACCAGAGAAAGTCCCTGGCTACCTCTGATGACATTCCAGCTGACTAGCATAAAGAATTTATTAGTCACTATTGTTGCTGCTAATACTGTTATTTATTGTATTGGGGGCAAAGAAAGTTTTTAATTTTAAACTTCACAAGTGGTATATGGACCAAAATAAAGATCCCCACAATGCACACAGCAGTCTTTTGAATCCCTAATAACTATCCATAGCACAGAAAAGTCAAGGCTGAAAGGGAAAGGACACAATAAAATCCAGTCCTATGGATCAGATTCTTTTAATTCCACAGCTGAAAATCATAAACTCTATGAACTCATAACTCTACAAAAAAAAATAATGGTGTAGAAACTTAACTGGCTTTTGGGATGATTTGTAGATTATAAAACAAGTTCAGACCAAGTTTAGACATTTGTTTTGTCTAAATTGAAGCCTACAGCTAGGTATATGCTATATTTGTATTTTAAAAACCTACAAAAACCTTTTAAAAAGCAAGATTGGCTTTCTTTTCATTAAACAAACAAGTTACACACTGGCCAGAGGGGTTTTTTTTTTTAATCAAATCCTAATTTTTAAAAAAAAAATCATTTCGACACAATAAAAATAGAGAAAAAAGCTCTATTTTTTTTGTAAAAAGAAACAATGCAGATTTTGGTTTCAAATGAAAAAATAGGCTCTCTGATCCTTGTTAACTTAAATATATTTTTGATGTACTGCACAGAAGAGTGGGACAATGTCTAATCTACAAAGCATTTTCCCCTTATTGCTCATTTTCTCTCCGTCAACAGCCACAACTTCACTCAAATACAAGGAGTTTTAAAAATGCCCATTGTGACCATAGTTGTCACCTTTTCACAATTGAGAAAAATTGGAGAAAGGGAAGACAATACAAAAAGTGGCTGGACAAGATCTCAAACAGCACTGGAATGTCTTTGAAAGAGGTCTAAATTGTTAGTAGAGACAGGTGGAAATGTAGACATTGCACTCAACTTGATTGTATCTACCTATCTATATGTACTTGATGGTGTAAATGCATATTGAAAAGGGGCATATATTTTAGAAATTTTAATATTCCTTAGAGGCTATTAGTAAAATTATTTCAGACTGACATGGAAGGCAAAAGTACTGGGGGGTGGGCAGGGACACGATGCGTAAGTATATTAGGAGCCCTTGGTGGTCTCTGAGCTTCACTGTTTTCTTGCAGATGTTTCATTACCCAAATTAGATAACATCATCAGTTCAATCCTAAGTATATGAAGAAATCATGTCTGAATTGTATACAATGAGCCTTTGGTTTATTCTTCAATGTCTCTCACAGCAAAAGTGCTTTCATAATTAAAGAACTGTTATTATTCTACTTAAGGTAAAACATCATATGTGGATAAGCTTAAATTCACTTACCAAACTGAAACTGCAGTCCTACTTACATGTCTTTGGAATTATGTTATTCTAAAATTATTATTGTGGAATAAAATTGCTAGAATTAACATGTTATGTAGAAACCCATTGAACTATTATGCTAAACTGTAGCTGGGTTTATTTTTTGATACAACAGTGTCCAGGAGCCCCAGTGCAAAATATGCTCCTGTTTCAAATAAGGGCCCTGCATGAATTATTTTTTCCCTATCTGCTATTTGCTGCTGAAAATATTGCTGGACTGGTATGAGGCCCCAATTAGGATTCTGGCCTTTAAAAGCGATTATCAAATCTTGTCATTTTGACAGAATACTACATACTAACAGACCATGGGCATGACTGGATTAATCTGTACACACACACACACACACACACACACACACACACTTAATTTAGTGAATGAATCGGTTCAAGAAATCTTTACAATTAATACCTTTTGACGGAAAATATCCTTTGATGGATATGAGAAAAACATGAATCACTTTGGATTGACAAAGCGCAAATAATACAATTCCTGACAAGATACTGATTTTAAAGAAAGAAGAAAAAGAAGAAGTTAATATGGGCTTTGAAAACCCTTCCCGTTCTACATAGCAATGGAATCTATTCAGAAACTCAGGGGGAGGGGCACCTTTTAAAATAGCTTTTGAGAGCTGGAAAAGGGGGAAAACAGGGAGCCATTGAAAAGGCTCCTCACAGGGTGAATTATCAATGGAATGCGTTTTAGCATTCAAGATACCCACCCATGCAGAACAGTGAAACTGGGCGATGATTTCCCGCTTCGTTCCTAAACCTCAGGCCAATCTGTCCATTCTTAAACCTCAGGCCAGATCCTGAAACACTGTGGAACAGGGATACATACTGCAAATCACTGAGACAACAGTCGAAGCCTGTCCAAAGTAATGCAGGGGAATCAATGCAACATTCCTATTCTATTCTATTCTATTCTATTCTATTCTATTCTATTCTATTCTATTCTATTCTATTCTATTCTATTCTATTCTGTAACACTCCCGGAGACCTTTAATACATCAGCGTAATTTCTGTTCCAAAGTTCCATGCACTGAAATATGCTTTTCATAAGATGTCCATATAATAAGAGGCAACAAAGAAAGTTATATTTTATAATACAAAAGTATTTTAGCATTAAGTATTAGGAAATTATTATAAAATACTGTTGCATAATAAATTATAACGTTCTTTGTTGCCTCTTATTATATGAACCTCTTATGAAAAGGTAGCCTATAGCAAAAAAATTTAAAATACATTTGTCTTTCAAGAATATTACAAAAACCAGAACTTCACAATGTGAGAACATCTGAAATTCCATTTGTTCCATATATTTTTTGCTCTTCATAAATTAGAATTAAAAGTATGCTTTCGGCTACCGAAACTTCATTTCTGTTGACATTTTTTTCAAACTTCCTCTCCACTGGAACACTTTACAGAAATGAATCACTGGCAATTATCATGTATTCATTTAGATATGATGCAAGTTACAAATTTAAAACACGGTTTCTAATTTTGCATAGTTGATTAGTCATAAACAATATTTATCGAATAGTTAAAATTGCTAAGCTATCACTGAATTGGATACTATCAGTTGTTCCATGTGTTTATCCTCACATTTTTCACATACATATTTTTAGATTTTTTTTATACCATGGTTAATAGAGGGACATATCTATACAGTTTTCTTGGTAACAGCATGGAAATTGTTTGCCTTTCTTCTTTCCAGAATATGTCTTGACTTCTAGTCTACTTCAGCATAGTTCTCAAGTACAGCTGAAGAATCCAAAAGTCATTTTACACTTCAGCAAGGTATAATTGGAATGAAAGGGTAGAAGGAGGTAGGTAGGGCTGACCAGGTTTTGCCACCTACTGAGACTGTCATACCATAAGACAAAATAAGTAAAATTAAAATCAAAGAATATATTCCAAAGCTTTCCAGTGAAGTGAACCTTAAAGAAGAATGGAAAAAAATAAAGAAAAATACTTGAGAAATAAATATACCGGACATGAAACAAAAGGAAACCATACACTTGACAATTAACCAGTCCCTCAATGATGGCCATAAAGTCATATACACATAATTAGTGGTGGGATTTAAATAATTTAACAACCGGTTCTCTGCCCTAATGACCAACTGAAAGTTAACAACTGGTTCTAGCAAATAGGTATGAACTGGTTGAATCCCACCTCTGCACATAACCAAGAACAGGCAAGCATTTGATTGGTTTGCAGGGTGTCCATTTACCTTTGGAATGTTAAGCTAAATTTTAGATTCTTCAAATTAACCAAAAGCATTAACCACCAGGACTTCAAGGCAATTTGTTCAATGCTGAATGATCACCAAGAACCTCTACTCCTCTTACAACCACGCATACTTATTTTCATCTTTGAAATAAAGCACTTGGTATTGGGTAAAATTCATCTTTCCACCTACTGGGTATCATTTAAACATCTTAACCATTTTAACTATCTTCTTTGCACTTATGAGGACAGTATACAAAAGTAGGAAATACAATTCTTCTAATCACCATAATTATCATCAAGTATAGCAGACAGCACATACAACAGAACAGTATTATCATACCACCCAACTGAAAAGTTTTTTTAGCAGCACCACCAAATGATCATGATGTTGGTGACACAACAGAGAAAGCTATTCCCTTTGTTACTTTAACCAACTGCACTGGGAAAAAAAGCTTCATGACAATCTTAAGTATTGAACCAGCTACAGAAATGCATTTTTGCAGTTGAGTGATTCACAGCCAGCCCAGGGCTCTTAAAGCGGGTATAGGTTCTTGGAACACAAGCTAATGGGGAGGTCATGCAAGAGATAACCCAGTTCTATCAGACCATTCTCAAATCTATGTCATATAAAAGTCTTGATAGCATCTCAGAACCTGAGAAGAAACTATAAAGTTGCAAATACAGTAAATGAAAATAGCAGTCAATGTTTGTCAGTGTTTACCATTCTGTATATAGTACATTAATCCAGAATTACTACATTTTACTGCATGACCTCAACTATAAACAACATTGTACTGTAATATAATAATAATAGTAATGTGTCAATAATAATAATGTGTCAATAATGTGACACATTTTTAAATATTCAGTTGACTGAGTTTCATGTTTAATGAATAAAGTGTATAATAATAATAAAAGTAGTAGTAGTAGTAGTAGTAGTAGTAGTAGTAGTAGTAGTAGTAGTAATACATATACTTATTTTCATACAACTGATGAGAAGTCGGCAGGATTCAAATGCGAATTTTCCAAATAATGTGAAAGTAATTTAAAACAAGTTTGCTTGTGATCCTTCAAACCAAAATTGAAAACTAACTGTTACATTATAGCCACTCATAGAAAGTAAGGCTGTTAGTCTGTTAAACAAATCGATAAATTAATGTATATTTCCATTACATTTTCATATACAGAAACAGAAATTCTAAAAAAGAAGTACGTGTGGGGGCGGTTATACTCAGAAGGGACAGAAACCTTCTTAAATATTGAGCTTCACGTCTGCAGAATTTTTAAAGTACTAGAATAAAAAAGGTATTTTAAGAATTCCTATTCTAAGGGAGGGGATGAAATGCTTTTTCTTAAAAACACTGGTGGTTGGAAAGTTATGATGGAAATACCGTATGTGAAGGGATATGCATCAGAATCCCTATAATATCAATTTGTGTGTTCATTTTTATTATCTATGTTTTGCTTAAAATCTTGACTCACTTATAATTTAAAACATTGGTTTTAACCATTTCATCCTATTGATATTACTAGTTTTCAAGAAAGGAATACATTTAATATGTAAACATATTTAATATTATTTAATAAATATTTAATATTTATGCCAGGCTTTGTAACTGAGTTTGTTAATGAAATTTCGCTAATATCATATAGAACTAAGTTTCTCATCTATATTTTGTCCATAATCCAAAATTTAGACATCCAAATAACAGGTCACATTATTAAGGATAGTTATGTGTTTTAATTTAAATACAAGAACTAAATTTATAGATGAGGGAATACATTAAAATACACAAATACATACATGGGTGTATCAAGAGGAAATGCAACATTTCTTGAAACAGATTTCCTAAACCAGAGTACTAGGATACAAATGCAAGTGATACTTAGTTGTCTTGTATCCCATTCTTTGTAGGGGAAATCAAAGCATGGTGCTCATTACTCTCATTTGTCCCTACAACAGGAATTTTCTAAGATAGGTTCAGCTAAGAGAGAGAAAAACTAGCCCAAAGTCATTCAATGAGTCATTCATAGTGTATTAAAACTGATCTCCCATTCCTAATCTAGCACCTTAAACATTACATCACACTGACTACAGAAGAAGTAGAAAATGTTATGCAATTTAATCTATCAATGATTATCACTGTAAACTGCCCACACCTGTCAAAAGTAATTATTATTCTCTGGAACTTCACAACAGATTTCAGGATTTCTTCACTGATGTTACTTCTGGATCCCTGGAAGAAGAGCAGCTGTCATTAGACAGCGAGTAAGAAAGACAACTCTGCAGAATGAAAGATGATTGTACCAGTTTTGAAAAAGAGAAAGCAACAAGTGATGGTGATTGGATACTTCCTATTCAGTTCTTGAGAACTGAAGCAGAATTTGGCAACCAGAGAGTTTGTCAAGAGATGTGTGTACAGACTTTCTGGAGCATACATACACTGCTAAAAAAGCACTGTAAAGTGGTATATAAGTCTAAGTGCTATTGCGATTTGAGATTCCTTCAAATTTCTTATGCTCACTATTCATTTTCCTGTACTACTGATTATGTGGGAACAAATGACACAACCAGAATCAGCCTTGAAGGCATTGTAATGACTATTAAATGGTGGGCAGGAGAATAAAGAAGCTGGGAGCACAATAGAGCATAAAAAGAATACTGGAGGTGATTAACCAGCTATGTAAATGGTGAGAACAGAAATGTGACATATTTCATAGGTGAAAAATTTCCGGCAAAAGATGAGGAAAACTAATGAGAACCAGGATAAATATTTTTGAAAAGCTCCTTGCAAATCTGATCTAGAGGGATTTAAGATGAATTAAACTAAAACTCCTATAGAAATGGGAGAAGACAGACAAAAAAAACAGTACCATGTCTAGTAGTGAGAACAAGTTTGGAAGGAGTTATAAATGCCTGCAATAATGTCCATGTAAATACAAAAAGAATGTGTTAAGCTGCATGACCCAAAGATCCCAGAGTATCTGTATACAAACAGAACATAGTGAACAACAAAAACTAATTAAAAATTTTAAAGCAGGATCTAGAAGGCATTACTGAAATATATTGGGATCAAATTCATGCATGTAGCACAATGACTAAAGAGTACGGAAAAGGAATAGGCTATACAAAAGTGAGGGGAGGGGGAGACAGGAGACGTATGTGAAGGAAGTATATTTATCCAGGAATCTGAAGTCCAGTTACAAACTTTGGAGTAAGAATAAAAATAGAGGAAAAACAATCTTTATGTGTTGGGTAGTGCTTTAGAAGAACTTCAAGGAGTACAAATATAGTCATAGTGTGAGATTTTAACTAACTGAACATCTGTTGGGAAACTAACATAGGCAAGACTCCAAAATTCCTCAGGAAAAGGTAATTTTTCTACCTTTATAACTTATATTAATAAATCAAGGTGACGAATATACCTAATTTTCCTCCTATTTTTGCCACAACAACCATGTGAGGTGGGTTAGTCTGAGAGAAATCTCTTTTCTAAATGGATTGCACAGTACAGGGTCCCAAACAATGCTCCTATTTTCCTTTCAGTTGTATCTTGAACCCCCAGACGACATGGTTTTCTTGACTGTCCCAAAGACATCCAGCAGATTTTCATACTTAAGGCAGAACTCAGTGTCTCACAGTTTTCAGCCTGGTGCCTTAATGACTGGATCAAACTGTCTCTCTTGCTAACTAATTAATTGATCTTGCTAACCGATTAATTTTTCAAGATGTTAAAAAGGAGATAAGGTATTTGTCTCTTTTTGATCTAATCCTAACCACTGGAAAGAGCAAGTTGAGGAGACAAAAGCAATGGGGAAAGTATGGTAATTATGCCATCCTGGGATTCAATATACTCCTTAAAGCAGGGGTCTCCAATCTTGGCAACTTAAAGACTTGTGGACTTCAACTCCCAGAATTCCTCAGCCAGCAAAGCAAAGCTGGCTGAGGAAT
>JANHFJ010009781.1:2474-12793 GCA_032468195.1 Cerberus rynchops
TGCAATCCTTGCTGGAGCCTTCAGTCAAAATTGAAACTAAAGATGTTCCTCTCACAGTGCTACCCTCAGATGCAGGTATTAGAAATTAGTCAGAATTGATCATATTGACCATAAAGTGTAATACGTAAACACTGGTTTAAACAATAAGAGCTCCGCTATTAATTCAAGGTATAAGACAGTGCATCCCCATCCATCAAACTTTGAGTCAGCAATTCATATATAATGTAGTACATATTCCAGTGCATGAAATTAATAAGTACACAGAGATTATACTTCTCAAATTGTTTTACAGTTTGGGGTAGTGGTTAAGGTTCTGGCCTAGAAACCAGAAGACTCAGTTCTAATCCCACTTTAGGTATAAAAGCTAACTGGGTGGACTTGGGCTAGTCATTCTATCTTAGCCCTATCCCCCTTACAGTGTTGTGAGGAAAATAGAACAAGAAAGGAATATTATGTATATTTGTTGCCTTGAGTTATTTATCAAAATAATAAAGGTGAGATAAAATACCTGCTTGACAGGCAAAGAATACCAAAACAGCTTAAAATGTAATAAGCCTGTGTGATGCTTCAAATTTGATTCCAAAAGATGCAGCTGCTTTAAAAAGCTGAAGACTAGTGCTGAATTTGTGCTCACACATGTCTTTGAAATGGAATAAAAAATGATGCACAGGCCTAAAATCTAACATTTATTGTAGGATTTTATTTCACAGAATAAAATCTATATTACCAATTTATAAAAACCTATGTTACAATAAAAGAATTTTAATTATTAAATTTGTATAGCCACCCATTTTTCAAATGTGACTGGGCAGTGTATGATAAAATCAGAATGATAAAACTATCTGAAATAACAAAAACAAACGGGATCTCCAACCCCCATAGCCTATTTGGAAGGGTAACCCTATGCATTATAGAAGTCTGTGAGTAGAAGAGGTGATCAGACCATAGATAATTGTGATCAAGGAAGTGGTACAATTAGGAATAAATATTTCAGTTATTTGTTATCTTTTTAGGAGGAGCTAGAATCTCCCTTTTATTCTCACAATCCCATAAAACAAATTAGGTTGAAGGAGGAGCAGATAATGGGTCATTCAGTGAATGTCATAGCTGAATTCATTCTGTTAGAAGTCTCACATTCTAATATCTATAAATGCTAGTCAGTATAAAAAGGCAGAAGTTTTATTGTTCCCCTAAGGCAGGGGTGTCAAACTCATGGCATCACGGCAGCATCACGTAATGTATCGGGACTTTTCCTTTCGCTAAACCGGGTGGGGGCGGGGTCAACACATGTCGCATCCGGCCTGCAGGCTGTGAGTTTGACAGCCCTGCGCTAAGGTATCTGCAATTTTGTTTAAAAATAAATTTGTCAACTGAATTTGCCTAGATTGCTAATAAAATGCCTTGTCAAATGACACATAGATGGAATCCTCAATTATTTAATATGATAGTGGAAATAGTGATGAAGTTAAAACCAGTGTTGTGAATTATATTTCATGGTCATTGAGAAAGAAAAAAACTATTTCCTGACCTCAGCTTTATGTTTTCTTTTGGGGAGGATATGCAGTGTTTATCATAGATTAACAGGAGCCAGAAATATTCTGTCTTCCACTGCTAAAGCCATTTATTCTCTCTCTCTCTCTCTCTCTCTCTCTCTCTCTGTGTGTGTGTGTGTGTGTATTTCAGATAATTAAATGTTGGTTATTCTGATTTTGGTAGAAATTTCTTGAAGACAATTCCACAGGTGTTAATAGGATTTGAATAAATATAATTAAAGTTAGAATTTATAACAACTATATGTTGATTAATCTGTCCATTCCACAAGTGTATTATAGTATAACATGAGCAAGAGAAATCAGTATAGGGCTACACGAATATGAATAGACTGTCCTATTGAGTTAGGGAAGAAAGGGGAAAATATCTCCTGTTTATAATATTGTGAGGCAATATTCTCCTAATAGAAATCCTGAGTGCAGGCATTTATTTTCATTCTTACTCGTATGTGAAATGTTAAACATTGAAATTTCCACATGGTCCATCACACAAAAAAGGAACACCTTTACCCAAGCTGTAAAGAAAAACTGGCTGCCACTGAAAGCGGTCCAGTATTAGGATTTTTATATTAATCTTCCTGGATCTTTTTCAGGCTCAAGCACCACAAATGTAATCATCTTATTAGCAAGTAAATAAACCTACTCTTAAAAATACTTTTCAATATTATAAAATTACTGTATTTGGGGAAGATATATGTATAAAAAGCATTTTTTATTTCAGTGGTAATGTGTTTTTTTATATGCTAAAGATCCATTTCTAGCAATTTTTTTGTTAGAAAGGTCTACCTGAATTTCTGAAGTACTCAGTGTAACTAGATAATATATTAGACGAAAAATGGCTCATTATAAAGCAACTTTATATTTTACTGTTAAAATGAAAGAAATGAGACTAAAAGTTTATTAATTTTTCTTTCAATGTATTTTAATATGGAAGGTATTATATAAATGAACATTTTTACTTGAACTTTGTTGAACTGATTTTGTTTTGCTGGAAACTGAAAATTAGATATTTGTTCCAGTATAAGCCTACAAAAAATAATTTCAAGTATGCTCAGAATAAGTGGGTTAATGGAAGCATGGTCTTGAAGGGGATATTATGTATTCTATATGAATGTAAAAAATATTCTCTTCATTTAGTATTTAAGTATTTCCAAAGATATTCGTGTTATGGCCAGATCATTGAAAAGTCACGGATATGTTACAATAATGAAAAAATAAATCCATTGGATTAGATGCAGATGTGGCTTCCAGGTAGAAGGTTTCTTAATGTTTGTGTAAATTTGTGATCATAGTTAAAATATGATCTAAAAGTCTAAAACAGTTAAGAAACAATGTAATGTAGTTGTTTATCTCATCATTCTTACCATAAAATTAGGAAAGATGTAGAACAAAAATTCTGCACTATAGCATTCAGAAAGGGTTGAACTTTTTAATTAAGAAAAAATTGAAATTGTGTAAATTGATTTTATACAATTTCATACTATGTATAAATGGATATAGAGATGCTAAATGGGATTTGTTACATTTCTATCTCTTCTATCTGTTCTTGATGTGATTTTAGCTAAGAGATCCTGCTGGCTTATTGAGGAATTGCAAACATTAGCATTCAGGTGTCTCTTAGTGCAGTACTGTATAACACTTCTCTTATCTTGCAAGGAGCTTTCCAAGTGATTGGCAGTTGCATTTAAGAAGATAAAAGGCACTGCTTCATCTAATACTTATCAAAATTTGGAGTTTGTTTTCATGAGATACAATGTTGTTCGCTTGTTTAGAAGATTCCTAGATTGTAAACTTAGTGACAGATGTGATATTTAAATTGGATTTCAAGGAGTTGATTGTTTAATAGAGATGGGGGACCAAAAAACAGGACCTTGAGCATTTGAGAAGAAATGTTTGTCAAAATGCTCAGTTAACAAGCCTCTGGCCAGAATGCTATTCATCTGAGTACAACCTGATTATTTGAAAATGTATCCCACTGATTTCAATGGAATTTGCTCCCAGAAAGAAGCCTGATCCATATAGCATAATATGATTTATTTTGGTGTTGATTTAGCTTATTTCATTCTATTTATATGGCTGATACCTGGTCAGCTAGCTTAGCTTAAAACACCAATGTAATAACTACCTCATTAGTAAAAAAAAAAAAAAAAAGTAAAGTAAAAAGCATAAAATGGCAACCAATAGATTAACAAGACCCTACAGACCCAATTATCCTGAGCTCTATGCCTGGGAAAACAGCCAGGTCTTTAAAATTTTTCAAAAAGCCAGCGGAGTTGGGGCCATCTGAATCTTGAGTGAGCAAGCTGTCTGAAGGGCAGGTGATACGATAGAAAAGGCCAATTTCCTGGACCCTACTCAATGACATCCTTTTAATTGATGGCATCTGGTTGTGGTATGATTTTTAAGGCTGTTGTTTAAGATACAGTGTGTTTTCTGAGCCCAACCAACTGCCTTGTTCAACAAGTCAAGGTATAGCATAATTTTAAACCAGTAGGGCCATGTAGTATATGCTTTTATATCCTGATTCAATCAATATACATGGCTGCTTTAGTCTCAGGTAAACTCAGTTTAGAAACAAAACACCAAAAGTTAGAGTCTTATTGACCTGGAAATATTTTTACTTCTGAGTAAATGTTTATAGCTTGTCATTCAAATACAGAGTATTTTAAAATAACACAAGAATCTAGCAGAAGTAGAATTTGTAATCTGTTGGATATGCTTCTTTATTTGTAGACAAATTAAGTATTACAAAGTATTTTGGAGCTCAATTCTGTTAATGTCTACTCAAAAGTAAGTCATGACATGTACAGTATCTTAGACTTTGCACATGATAACGATTTGGAGAATAATGTGTTAGACCCGGTTCCCTTGAAAGATGTCTATCTGAGCATATCCTCCAGAATAGTCATATAATAGAGAGGGGTGGGGGGATAGAAGGCAGGAGAAGAAGTTGCTAAACATTGTTTCTCATCTTGACAGAAACTTCCTGACAGTGAGAACAATTAACCAGTTTGCCTCCAGAAGTTGTAGGTTCTCTATCATTGGATATTTTAAAGAAGAGATTGGACAGCCATTTATCTGATATAGTATAGTGTCTGCTGCTTGAGCAGGGAGTTGGAGTATAAGACCTCCAAGATCCCTTACAACTCTGCTATCCTCTTCATTGGGATGAGAATCTTTGTCCGACTAGATTAGAGCAAAAGCACGACTGAACAGGAGAAACTTTACGTTTACCTCTTTAAACAATGGATACCACTCACAAATCAGTATGCATAGAATACTATATAATCTAAAACCCAAGTATCTTAAGGTCATTTTCATTGGTTAAATGGGAATCATTTACGTGCAAGTGTCTGCAGCAGTTCAGCCATAACATTTAATTGGAAATAAGTGTCCCTGGATGACCCACCAAAGTGTATCATCAAATGGCAATGCTATAAAAAACTTATAATGAGACTAAAGAACTCCAAGTATAGTCTGTGCTGGAGCTATGCATGTCATTCCTGTGTAAACCAGTTTAATCTTTTTGATGTCAAATCTCCATGAATCTCCATGAATATTTACATTTTATCAGATTTCTCTTCGATCATAAATTCTTGGTGGCTCATAGTAATAAAAAGTAATAAATAGTAAACAAAAATAGTAAGAATATATAAATATGTTACAAACCCAAAATAATATTTAAAGCTGTGCAAAAAACCCATTTTCATTTTTTTCTGGAAGGCACTTAATGTTGGGGACAAGTGACCCTTCAACAAGAGACCATTTCAGTGAGCCAGCCCCAACATGGAAAAACAATGCTTCTGGACTTTAATTCCCCTTCCCTCGCGAACATGGGGACAAACAGCTGCTTCTTCCTGGCCCAAAGTTATTGAGATGACTCTAGTGGGGAGATGCAGTCTTGCAAATAATCCAGCAGCAAGCCATCAAGGCCCTTATAGGTTGAGACTTGCATTTTAAATTGTATCTGGAAAATAATAGAAAGCCACTGCAGGATGCACAAAATAGGTGTGATGTGCCTGGGCCATTGCATTTTGCACCAACTGAAACGTCCAGGTGTTCCTTAAAGACAGTCACAGGTAAAGTACCCTGTAATAGTCTAATCAGGTGGTAATGAGAGTATGAATCACTGTACTCAGGTCCTTGAATCCCCAAAAAAGCTACAACTGGCACACCACCCAAAGTTGGGCAAAGCCCTCTTAACTGTAGGATCCAGCTACTTATCTAACAGCGAGACAACCCCTAAATCCCTCATTTATCTGACAAAAGAAATAAATATATTTTGGATTATATTTGTTGAGGGGAAAAGATCTTCCTTCAATCCAAATGGCAGGTGGTTTCACTCACAGTACCATAACTTGGATCTCCATGATATCTCTTTTCAAAAGATAAATATTTCTTTCTGGTTAGTCTGAAATGTACAAATGATTATATGTTTATGCTCTGCTGGAAATTTCTTTGGCATTTTTACAATTATTTTTTTATGGAACAGGAAATTATTTTCTTTTAATAAAAATTTTAAAAGGTGAAAATTTAATGTGTGGGATGTTGCATTCTTGCATTAAGAATGTGTGAATGCCCTGTTTTTTCATTATAGATTTTTTTTTTTGTGACATCTTTTCCAGTTTCTTTCATTTCACTGAATGTAGTGTGGTGATTAAAATGTTGGACTATCACTGGAGAGACCAAAGTGTAATTCTGCTCTAATCATGAAAACTTGCTGGATGATTTTTTGGGCTAGCTGTGTTCAACTCTACCTACCTCAAAGAGTTATTTTTAGGGAAAACAGGATGAAGTGATTATATATATATATGATGCTAAATTCTGTAATGTTAAAGCAAATATAATTTTTATATATATGCGCTACTTTAAGCTCCTGAAGGAAAGGTGAGATATTCATCTAACAAATAGTATCTTAAGAGAAGATCCTATAAAATGTCATTTCATAGGTCTTTTTCAAATTAGAAAGTGTAGCTAATATTAGATGCACCAAAGTGAGGCTGATTTTATAATGGAAATAAAATTATCTGCCAATTCATACAAATACTATGTATTAAGTAGAAGAACAAAAACAAATGTTTTTCACCAAAAAATATAATTTTAGGGCAAATTGAGGGTTTTGGCACAGCATTTTTAACACTTTGTACTTATGACAATTTGCTAATCAATATTTTTGAATACAATACTATATTCTATAGTTCATTACACAATCTAAGATGAATAATATACATATTAAAATAGTAACATAATTATTTTAATGTTTATATTTAATTGCTTCTCTGATGAAGAAAAATTCATTTGACAGTGTAGTATATTCTATTGTCCAAATATCATTCATTCCAGTCTCAACTAAAATTCATGAATGTTAGTGAATGCCTATTATGCTGATTTCTGTAAGTTAACATATTTCTTTCATTATTTTAGAGCTTTCACAGTTTTCCTGTCCATGCAATTTCACAATTTAAGCCTAACTATTGGACCCATCAAATACCCATGCTTAAATTGTGGAATTATATGGACAGGAAAATTGTGAAAGTTCTAAAATATACTGAAATAAATTAGATGAGCGGTTTGTCTCTATTCTGATCTCTGATCTTTTAAATCCTGGGTCGCTTGTTGAGATGGGCTGCTATGCAAATAGACTGCATAAATTAAATAATTCTAGTTTTCCATTAAAGGGCATGTAGGGTACACTTTTAAACATAGTGGACACAGTGAGAGATTTGATTCTAACAAATCATGGATAAACTTGTGTTGTTCATGATGTAATTAGTAAATTCAAAGGGCAATATACAGAGGAAAACATGGGATATTTAATCTCTTTTGTAGAGTCAGAATCTCATACAAGAATATGCTTTTGTTTATTATTTTTATCACTTGGCATATAGTTACTTATCCCCAGTGTCTAGTTAGAGTAAAAAAAAAATATGCAGAAGTTTTGTAATCACCTGGTGAATTTTCAATCCCTATGCCATCTTGCAAATTGTTCAGGCAACGTCACTCAGTTTTAAGTACAGTTTGCCCTGTGACAAAGTAGAAGTCAGAGTTGCCCCAAAATGTTAAGAGAGTCTGCTTGTTCTTTGTATGTAGTTACTAACATTTACCATGCTTCCTGTAGTGAGAGAAAGAATTAGTTATAAAGTCCAGTGGACTTGTATAACAAGTTTTTTCCTCTTTTCTCTTTCCAACAACTCCTTAGAGGAGGTCCTCAGTCTAAAGCACATAATTCTCCAAAATATCAGTGCAGAGCCTGAAGACGAATAAAGGCTCCAGGAGAAATCACACTCCTACCTCTTCCATATATAGTAGAAAAGTAAATTACACAATCCTCACTATTCTATTCTAGTTTATAGTTTCATTTTACAATAAGATCATATGACACTTGCCAAAAATGGCCCTGCACTAGTCACCTATCTACCCATCTTGCAGCAGACAACTATTTCCTTGATTCATAATCATAATCTACAGCCAGATGTAATAATAATAATTAAAATTTAGAATTGGGATGTGTTTGAGCCTAATGTTTGCATTTGTTGCTAGAATTAAGCAGTGTTTTCAGCAATTGAGGTAGAGAAAAATCATTTTATTATTGTTAGGATCATACTTCAGTGCCCACAGAATACCGCAGAATTAGCAGTATATTCCACCCATCCCTATATTACCTAAACATTAATATTACTTTATCGTAGGGATACCAGATACTCCGTTCAGCAAAGATAGAGATGGCCATGTCAAGCGTCCTATGAATGCATTTATGGTATGGGCAAGAATTCATCGGCCAGCCTTAGCCAAAGCTAATCCTGCTGCTAATAATGCCGAGATCAGTGTCCAGCTTGGATTGGAATGGAACAAGCTCACTGAAGAACAAAAGAAACCTTATTATGATGAAGCTCAGAAGATAAAAGAAAAACACAGAGAAGAATTTCCTGGTACTAGAGAGACAATTATTTATACATTTTTAATATCTGATCGCCATTAGGTAATCCACAAGTTCATGCATGGAAAGATGGTGTTTAAATATAATCATTCAGGAAACAGAATCCTGGAAGGTGAAAAAAAGTATATTTAAATAATGAGGCAAATTCCTTAGTTTTTTTCTGAGTTATGTATCTTCTCCCAAAGACATACAAGTAGACGAATGGTGACATCATGCCACCACACATGTAGATAATCATCTGTGTATTAGTATGAGCACTAAGGTTTTCCCATTTTGTCAAGTGAGACATATTTAGGATATGGAAATAATTACTATTTATTAACCTTGCAGACTCTCAGTGGCTCTGGCAGTCCACAGCAATCAAAGAAAGAAAGCCGTAACTTTTCTCTCATCTGTCTTGTGAATGTGTATTTCCACTGATTTATGTAAACCTTGTTAATTATTTGAAATTACATCTGGGAAAAAATAGTTTATTCAACAAAAGGCATATGTTAATATTAATTAACCCAATTATATTAACGCTGACAGTTTCTGCTGGTGTTCCTGCTTTAAATGTATAAACTCATTGCATGTCTTTGTGTTATTCCCAGTGAAATACAATTCCGATAATATTATAATTTCCAGGGCTCTGATTTTATATACATATTTAAAAAATATTCTGATGCTAAATTCTGTAACACTAAATATATTGAATAATAGAATAAAGGCATTAATTCTATTTAGTATTAGCAGAAATAATGTTTTAATTAACAAAGTTGGTATTCTGTCTTGATTGTAAAGTTATGCCACAATCAGGAAATAATATTGATGGCATGAATACCAATTTGGTGTAGTGATTAAAGACACTGAGCATGAGTAAATCTTGCACAAAGCAACCGGATGACTGGGGCAATCATTTCCTTTCAGCCCTAAGAAGAAGGTAAAGGCAAACCATTTCTGAAAAATGTTGCCAAGAAAATTGTAGGGGCTTATCCATGTAATCGCCAAAACTCCAAATTGACTCTAATGTTTGTATATAACTCAAACCAAAATCCATAGTAACAAGAGGATTACAAATAGAAAGAAACAGTATCTCTCTTTCCCTCTGAGAGATTGTAAGCTTCCTATTCATATTGTACATACACGTGTTCTTTTGCAAATATGATTTAACAGCAGAGAAGCTTATGTTAGTCTTTAATAATGCGTATCTTCACGAGGTAAGAATTTTTAAAAGAAACTATCTTTCAGCTGGCGTACTCTTTAACATTTCTGCAGGTTGGGTTTATCAGCCAAGGCCTGGCAAAAGGAAGAGGTTTCCATTGACTGTCTCCACTGTATTCTCGGGTACAACTCAGAACATCATAGCTACAAGTCCAATGACGGCCTCTACTGTCTTTACTGGGACTTCTCAGAGTATTATTACTACAAATCCAACTACCATTTATCCTTTCCGATCACCTACCTACTCTGTGGTTATACCCAACGTACAGAACAGCATTGGACATCCAGTCTGTAAGTTCACTTTGGTTGTTTATATGAATTCTTTGAACTGGTTTGAAAGAGACTGTTAAAATTGAACGGCCCTCTCTTAACAGAGGGAAGGGATGGGACACGACTTATCTCCTGTTTACAATATAACCCTTTCAACAGTCCCACGTCAGTTCCACACTCATTGGCACTCTGATTCAGGTGACTCTGAGGACCCAGACTAACTGCCAGGTAAGGTTTAATACCCTCATAGTGGATGATTGCAAACAATATAAATCCTTTCCATTCCCCATCAATTAATTAGAACTGAAGAAGCTTCTTTGGTGAGAAGTGAAATATCTTGAAGAAAAATCAAGAAAGCCCAG
>JANHFJ010009784.1:4412-15320 GCA_032468195.1 Cerberus rynchops
TAAGTGCCTCAATTTGTTCGGTGAATATGTTGAAAAGTAGTATTTAAGTGTCACTTTCAAGTGTATATAATAAAAAAATTTCCTACACTTTGTTTTTTTTTCTATCGTAAAACGTAATCTATTTTGTGGATAACCCTCGTATATAATTGAGGAAGCACAGAACAGAAAAAGGTGAGTGCCATGTTTAATTCTGACACACACACAAAAAACCTCCCTTGCCAAATGTATTGGAAAGCTTAAAGCCCCAAAGTTGGTGGGTTTGGGGGGGGGGAGGGCATCTATTACAGTAAAGTTCAAGCACAGTATTATTTTTATCAACTGTTTATCTCATCCTTGTGAGCAATCCTATGCTAAGCTTCCTCCTTGCCTAACAGAATCCCTGTTTAAGATAGCAGAACTAGATACGGTATTAGTATTGAAGTCACATAGACTCATGATGCGGATAACTCTAGGTTTACTTTATGACTAATTATTTATAATAGGTCAGGAGTTCAACAATTGAATTATGAAAACCAGCTAAGACAAGTAGCATTACGATACAGGAGAGAAACCATCTGAGATCAAAGCCCACTGTTTCACTTTTAAAAAATGGGAATTTTTCTCCAACAGAGGTTATAGATGAACATCTGTAATCACACTAAGCTCTTTATAATGGTCTTCATGGTCTCTTTCAAGATATTATGCCCCTTTCTACTGTCCTAAACCTGGGAGTATTGAATCAGAATATGATATTAATAACACTGGGTTATTAATAGGCTTGCTTCCAGAATTGCAATTCCTACCTCTCAAGGGAACCACTTATCTAATTTTTTTTTTTCAATTAAGTCTTTTTCAGGAAATAAAATTGGTTTTTTTTTGTATCCCACAATATGGGATATCGTGTCTGATTATAGCGGTCAAGCATTCTTCTGAAGCAAAAGCTTACAAAGAGAACTCAAGAGTTCCTCCTCTGCTATCTAACAGTAAAACGCCCTGATGGTTTTGAAGTGTTTTGGGGAAAGAAAAAAAGAATATAAGAATTACACACATAATGTGCAAGATAGTTGGCTCTGGCAGTTGGAAAGTTTTCCTCATGAATTCATAGGCCTTGGCTGAGAGCAAAGTTGTGAGAGGCAGCTGGGTAGCTGTCGCTGTGGGTCTCCTCACACTGCAAACTGAACAGCAGATCTGTTGAAAAGAAGCGCTGGATTTCTTGAAGACTAATTCTGAAGCAAGAACAAAGGGAGAGATTGACCAACCAGTCCTGCATTGGTTTTGTAGTGATGTTCTTAGACAGTGTTTCTCAGCCTTGGCGACTTTAAGATGTTTGGACTTCAACTCCCAGAATTCCCCAGCCAGCTTTGCTGGCTGGGGAATTCTGAGAGTTGAAGTCCAAACATCTTAAAGTCACCAAGGTTGAGAAACACTGTTCTTAGATTTGCATAATCTTTTTTTTTTAAGAATTTGGAAATCCTCAGGTGAATCCAAAAATAGGAGGGTAGAAAGAAAAATGCTAAAATGCTGATTTCTGTGGTCTGATCTGCTGCTTTATATGTAAAAGCTTTCACACAGCCACAACATCTGACCCATTTTGAATATAAATAGCATAGGGCTACATTTTTCATTGTTTCCAGGGATTGCATATTGAAAAACTATTAAATTGGAGATGCCAAATCAGCAGTTTCATGTAAAAGAAGAAAAAATTCTGCATGGCTCTTATGAGATGTCAAGACTTTTAAGTGAAAAATGCAAAGCTTTCGAAGAATTTATTAATGACTTGATACGCTCAGCGCCATTCACTTTTGCTGATCTAAGTAAATCATTTTGATGATAGAATAGAAGCTCTGGGTATATTGCTACTCCAAGAGCTTAGAAGAATAAAGAAAAGAGCATATGTCTTTTGTTAGTCAGGGCCATTTTTGGAGAACACATTAACCGCTTACAGATTATAATCTTTAACACAGCAGTGAAACATTCTTGCCAAACAATCTATACAGAATACAATTCCAGACATGGCTGATAGTAGCAACAAGCGCACATACGCCCAGAGAATATGTCATAAGGGAAGGTTGGTGACAGTTTTTTTTAATTAACTGCTTAGAAAAATGTAATGCAACAAAACAATATGAAGTGCCCCTATTCATAACAGGCTTTTCAGTCAGTGCAATGCTATTATGGCAAACTTTTGTGAAAGTTGTTCTTAGTAAATTTGTATCATTGCATTGCATTGCATTGCATTAGATCGGTCTTACATAACCTGGTATCCTTTGGATGCTTTGGGGCTCTTACTCCCAGTGCATTAACACCAAATTGTGGAATGCCTTGTTAGATCAAACCCATCATAAAGTACATGGTGTCTTCATATTGCTTTTAATCTTGGTTTGGTAAACTGTCCCCCCAAATATACATTGATCAATAGCCATATAAATATATTAGCTGCCTATGAATGTTTGTTTGAATGATGCTTAGAATGTTTAAGAAATAATTAAATGCCATAATAATAGAAGTAGTAACTGAGACACAGTTTAGTGTGTAGTGTAGTGTAGTGTAGTGTAGTGATTAAGGCATCAAACTAGAAACAGGGAATTCTAGTCCTGTCTTAGTCACAAAGCCACTAACTACTTGGGCTAGTCTCTTTTGCTCAGCCCTAGGAAGGAGGCAAGGACAAACCACTTCCAAAAAACTGCAAGGACTAATTAAGTAGTTATTACAGTTGCCACATACGGATTGTTTTGAACTGGTAGCAAGCTTGCTAGCTGATGCATTTGTGACTGTTAGGTAACTGCTAGTACAGATAAAGACCCAAAATGAGCATGTACTTGCAAATATTATAAAAATAAGTAGTGTTAAACTATTTAATTTACTGATTTCCTGGATTGCAAATTAAGCGAATGAGCAATCAGCAAACCAAGTTGTACATAGTTCCTTTTGAGGAGATATTTGGGTAATGGGAAATAACAGTCACGAGAATAAAATTTCCAAGTTGGGTAATAGTTGTGACCTTTGAGTGATTCACTTGAGTCATTGGGAGATTTATTTCTATCACATTATCTTTGAGGAGTGCCCTGACTTTATTTGGTTTAAATAAGGAGGATGTTGCATTTTTGTATAAGGGAAAACAGTCCCTTCCATATGAACAGGAATTGTCCTTTTTTTTTATTGAGTGAAGATCTGCTAAGAAGCTTTTAAGAGCTGAAGTGTCACCAGAATTGACCTGAATCATACAATAATAACCCACATACAGTATAACAATGTCACCAGTTTAGGATATGTAGAATATATACCTGTGTGAATAAGGAGTTTCTCTTTTTCTGTCTGAATACTTGGACTTTGGCAGCAATACAGGAGCAGTCTTTCACAGACCATTCTGTGTGGATTTCCATATATTTATTGGAACTTTGCAGTGCTTTTTCTTCCAATTAATAAATTTGTTAATAAGATTAAAGAACATGAATGCTTCTAGAATTAATTCAAAGAACATTTTTTTCTGTACTGTTAAGAGCTAATTAAATTTTGTGCATTCATTCTAAACAAAAATGAATTGTGTGTTTAAAAACACGTGATATAATGCAAAGCACTTTAGGATAGAAATATAAATATATGGAAAAGAGAGGAGAATTATAGCCCCATGGAGATAATCATTGGATGGAAGGCCACTAATAGAACCACCAGAAGTCATAAAAAGGTGGAGAAAACACTTCAAAGAGCTCATCAAGTATTATGGATATATTATGAAAATAGTATGAAAAAGCAACACAAGGTCACAAAACAATAGCACTAGAGCCAGATATACTGACTGATGAAGCAGCAAGAGTTGCTAAAAAGTTACCTAAATGCAAAGCACCGGAAATAGATGGCTTACCACCAGGAATAATTCAAGCAGTGAGGGAAAACAGCATCAGATGACTACAAAGAATCTTTAACTCAACACGGGCACAACAAAGAGAACCTACTGATTGGCGACAAGCAATAATACTGCTACTGTGGAAAAGCAAAGGGAGCAAACGAGAGTGCATACAATATTGAGGCATCTCACCTTTGAACTATGTAGGGAAAATATACGCCAAGATGATAGAAGTGAGATTAAGACCAATTGTAGAATCACAACTAGCAGAAGAACAGATGGTTTTAGAAGAAACAGGAGCTACACCGATACAATTTTTGCATTTAAATGACGAATAGAAAAGAATATAGAAACAATATGAATCTCTTTGTTGAATTTGTAGAAAGCATTTGATAGAGTTGATGGGAAATTGCTGTGGCAAACATTGACCAAATATGGAGTAAATGAGCATCTTACTACAGTATGCAAAAGTTGATTCAGTGATTGCAAAAGGGTAGTTAGAACAAACCAAGAATCAACAGAACCTTTCACAGTAACATCCAGAGTAGAACAGGGATGTGTACTGTCACCACTGTTGCTCATCACCTACATTTACTGCATAAGTAAAGAAGCCAAGCCCCAAAATGGAAATATATCAACAAACTATTCTTTGCAGGCATTGAAAGCAAGTACAACTATGAAACTGCAACAACATCATATAGCCATAAACCAAGAACGCAAGACAAATAATATGAGAATCAGCAAAGAGAAAACAGAACTAATGTCAATCAGATGAAAAAAGCATAACTAAAGCAGAGTAATAGAAGGAACAAGCATAAAACAAGTACCAAAGTTCAAAAATGGTAAAATAGACAAAGAGATGGACGTAACAATGCAGTAAGGCAAACCAAGTATTGGGACAGTTAGCTCTATTTCTACAGAATAAGGTAGTACCAATCATCACAAAGAAGCATCTATTACAAAGCATATTCATCCCCACTCTTGGTTACCAGTGCCAAACAGGGACACTTAACTATAAAACATAAACAAAAGTTAGTCACCACGGAAATGAGATGTTTGAGAAAAGCTGCTGGAATGACCTGAAGAGATAAAATCAGAAATGAGACTATCAAAGAAAGAATTGGCATAGAGCCAATCCTAAACTGCATACAAAAGAAGCACAAATAAAGTGATTTGCTCACCTGGAGAGGATGTCTTGGGATTTCATACCATACAAGGCATAAACAAAAAGAGGAGATCATCAAAGAACATGAGGCAGACCCAGAAGAAGATGGAGAGAGAACATCAAAGACACAGTACAATGGCATCAACTAATAATGGTTGAAACTGCCAGAAGATCAAGAACCAGAACTTTGTATCACTTTGGCCCCCAAAGCAGTAAAAGAGGAAGTAAAGAAGAAGAAGAAGAAGACTTTAGGATAGATGCTTGATCCCACATTTTATCACTCTTTCAAACCTAGCCTGCCTTACCACTGTGCATCTCATAACAACATTTGGCATGAGTTCCACACTGAAATTAGAAACTGTTGTTTATATACACCTGTTCTTTATTCTGCATTACTGTAATTTCTGTATTTTATCTTCATACATAAGGCTATTGGAGACTTGAAAAAAAAATCTTAATGGTAAAGATGAACTGAGCAGAGAGATTCTGTTTTTGGTTAATTAGGAGTGCAAAAATGTAATCAACATGTGGTTAATTCAATGTATAAAGAAAAACAAACAAACAAGCTTTAGCTCTGTGTTTGTATGGCAAAACCTGTTTACTCTAGGTGAATGGGTCATTTGAACATCTGGAGACAGTACAAGTTTTTCTTATTGGACATATTGTCGGTATAAGGGGTTATCTTAAAAAACCTAGAAGAAACCAAGAAGGTAACCCTCATATACTATAATAGTAGTAAATCTACTAGGGAACATAAGAAAAAACCCCTGAGAAATAAATAACCAAAGGTTGTATTACTATTTGGTGCCAGTTTGTTTTTAAAAAGTGTAGCTAAGTTCCAGTTTTGTCTGAGTACATGGGAGTGAGGATGCCTCTTACATAGAGTTATGTTGGCTTCTCTCTTGTAACTTTCTCAGGGTTCATAATTGATCATAGTTTTGGAAAATGAAGCTAATACAGTTTTTTACTGTATGCCTTGGAGCTGTTTTGCTTGAAAAATCTGTATACTGTACATCAAGGCTAGCCTGGTTTTGTTGTTTTGTTTTATTGTTGGCAAAAAAATGATCAGTGCCAAGGGACTATCTTGGGTTAACTGAGGATCTTTAAGAAATATAGGGACACCCAATATACATGCTGTGTCTGATTCATGCATTTTTTTTTAGTTGGTAGTTTGGGGCAAGCGAAGGGAAGCTAAATAAACATTTCAGACTAAGGAAAACATCGTGATTTTTCCATCTGATGGGTTCCAGCAAGCGGCCTTTCCCATCTCTTGGATCACATTAACTCTTTTGCTAACTCAGTGCTGCTTCAGCTGAGGAGCTGAACTCATCAGAATTAGAAACCCAAGCTAGAGAAAGGACAATGGTCAGTTAAATGTCTGCACCTTAATTGTAGCTCAATAACTAGCCTTAAAACCAAAGAATCATTGACATGCAACTTTTGTTTAACCCTTAAAGTAAATGTTTACAGAAGCCTTTTTGTGACTAGTTTGTGGGTAGCAGTGGTTATATTTACTATGGGCTACGGCAGTAACCATTTGTGTCTTACCACAAAGGCAGCCCTTTATATCAAAAAGAGCTGTCCTTTAGGTTTATTTGATTTAATTGTTTATTTTCTTGGTTTGGCTCTTGAATTTTCCTTTATAATGCAAAATTATTAATTTAAAAGATTTTGTTTTAATCCTAACAAACCTGTTTCACATTTGCCCCTGTAAATGTTTGTCCTTTGCAGGTAGTCCTTGATTTACAAGCAGTCATTCAGTGTTGCACTGCTCCCCATGGTCATGTGACTGCATTTTGGTCAATTCACAACCAGCTCACATTTATGACCAGTTGCAGTATTTTATGTCCCACAACTGTGATTTCCCCATTTCTCCCAATCAGGAGAACAGATTCATTTCATGACCACATGATTTGCTTAACAACCACTGTGAAAACAATACAAAATGGATCTGGTCATGTGGGCGCTTCAACTTATGACCACAATGACTTACAGCCACAATGCCAGGATCAATCACGGTTGTAAGTAGAGGACTACTTCTATTATATTTTTGGTTAAGAAATTAGAACACGAATTAGAACCTTAAAACAGGTTTAAAGAGAGAGAGTCAGGAAGAAAGGGCCTGTTTGATTGAATTTCACTTTTTAGAACCGCCACAATGAACATTAATTAAAGTTGAGGCTAATTAGAGTGTATTCATTTTGTGTAATATGCAAAGTTAATCGATCAGTCATCTAATCCCAACGGCTTCTCCATCTAGATTATATGTTGATTTGGAGTAAAGGGAGTTTAAATGTCATTTAAAATGGACCAAAGGCACCAGGTTGGAAAAAAATGTTGTTGAACCATACTTAAGAGATTATTCCTAAGACCTTTGAATGCTTGGTTTTCAATAGTTGAAAATTTTTGACAGAGCAGCCAAAAAGCGATAAAAAAAATGTGCCCCCTGTACACATTAGTGCTACTTACTGCTTGCTTCTTTAAATACAAAGATACAAACAGTTCAGCTTTGTGGTTTAAACTGAAAGGACAGTGTTTAGGTTTTGAAGTTCAGTTTCGTATTATTCATTGTTGGCTTACATTTCAGGGATGGACAGTTGGCTTGCTGAGCTAAGAAATTTTTTTAGTCCACCTTGAACAAAGTTTAGGTTATGGCTCTTTTGACCACCCACCATGGTCTGCAGGAGGAAGATGAAAAAAGCAATACTTCTGAAAAAGAACTTTTCATTGCTAATGAGAAAAAAGGATGGAGAGAATAGCCAGTTGCAATTATATTCTATAATGACATTCTTCACTTTCTCTCTTTATGATGGTGAGACATTATTGGCAAGCTCAAATCGGCTTTGAGCTAGACATTAAACACAAGTTTTGACCAAAGTCCACTTTCAAAGCAAGGGTTTTTTTATAATAAAGACCTAGTTGCATGTGCCACACATTATCTGCTTGTGCTTTACCACACAAGTGGTAGAGTTTATTTTATGTGCAGAGAAAATAGGCAGGAGAAACTTTCCTGAAAAATAAATACTTTAGAGTTGTAATCTAAAATAAAAGGTATCATTATGTTGTGTAGGAGTATACTTTGAGGTGAAAAGGTTATAGGAAGCACTAGTGAAATGTCAGTAATCTAATTTTATACACAACTGTGGTCCAGTCTTTCTGTTATGTCTACAGTATAGTCACAGGTTGATCTGAAGATAATCAAAATCTGCAAGTAATGTTCAATAAGGAATTCAATGTGAGACCATCGTTTCCTTCACCCCTCCCTATCCAATGATATAGCTTGACTTCAGGAATGGGCAATGTCTGATCAGCTTGAGTGAAGTTAATACATAATCTGTTTCTCAAGATAGCCCATGCTGCTTAAAACTGCTGATCCTCATTGGTTCCCATTCTTTCCTTTACATGTCCTATGTAGTAAGAGGACTTCCTGTGCTATTGGTTTGTCAAGTGCGGGGGAAATCAGGAGATTCAGACAATTTCAAGGAGTATGAAGATTTATTGCAAGCTTAAGCTCTCTATAAGAATCTGAACTACTAACAGTCAAGGGAAAGTAGCAGGAGTTAAGAAAGGTATTCAAGATGGGCTGGACTTAGATCTCTTGTGGGTGCACAAGGACTCATGATTGATGATGCGGTTGACTTGGGCTCAGTCTAGTCATCCCTGATATCTCCCTGGAAATAATTTACTTGAGCAACTGGTAGGGTATCAAGATTAAACTTGATGATGCTGAATTGATGCCTTGGACACTTCTTGGAATGTGGGAAGCCATTTGATTTGAACATATTACACCAGTGTTTTATCAACTGTTGCTAGCATAGTTCAAATTGTCCTTGAAATCCTAACTCACATGTTTCTCCATATGCCAAGGTCTTCATTAATGGAGGCCCCTAAGAATTCCCTGCACTAAGAGATAAGCAGTGAGTTTTCAGCAGTGTTGGCCTGGTTATAGAATTTGCTTTCTAGAGAAAGTTGCCTTGCTCCTACATTATGGCCCTTTTGACAAGACATAAAGACCTTTATATGTTCATAGATCTTTTAGGGACTGGTTTTTAATGTCACTTGAGCTGCTGGTCTATCAAGTTTTCAATTACAATAACTTACTGTTTTGAGTAAGTTTGCCAATGATGTTTGAGCTGCTTTGTACTGTAATCTTTGCTACTATATTTATATGACATATTACTATATTTGAATATTTAAAAAGCCAGAGACCTATTACTAAACCGTGATCTGAAAATGTACTACTTATTTGACTTGATAATTCTGAAATTCTGAGTCATGGCTGTTTTGGAAAACATACACTTTGGATTTTGTTCAACCTGAAGTATATAAGGCTGATACGAATTTTCAACAATTGATTAGAGTAGGATTGTGAAAGGAAGTGGATGAGAACGAAACTTTTTTTTTCTGCTGTGTATTTCATTGCAGTTATGTTGCTAAATGTCTCTTTCATGAATAATTTCCCCATGGTGGGATGCTCTGATGCATTATTCATGGTATATTGATTATTTATCCTATGTGCATGCAGTATCTTTAATGCTCTATTACAGGCTTGCTTTGCATTTGATTTTTGTTCCTGTTGCGTTAGCCTTATATGCTATGCTTAATTGCATTTGGAATGCATAATGCAGCATGGATTAAATGCAGGTTAAGTGCAACATAGATCAATACATACTGAAAAAGAGAACTACTGTCCCTAAGGCTCATTTTCTGAAGTCAAGTATTAAATCTATTTTTTGATGCAGAAGCCCTAATGGCTTTCAAAGAACGCAGCGTGCATGTCAGGAATAATCAACATGAATTTACTGAAACTCATGAAAGTTCATTTTCTGCAAACACTGCAGGGGAAATTTTCTATAAAGGAGGAAAAAATTCTTGGCTAAAGCTAAAGGCTTTATAATGGCATCTTTTTATCTTCAGACTGTTGACATCTCTTATTGTTTGGACCACTTCCATGCTTGCTTTAATCCAGTCTCTCTGTTTTTGTATAAAGTGAGAGAAAGTGACATGGATTTGAAATACTGGGACAAGGCAGGAAAGGTAAAAGCAGTGTCTTTATTCTGTAAAGGATTTGAGGCTACCTAAAACAATTTTGAGGAGGGGGAGAGAAAGAGAGAAATGCCCCAACATTTTCTGTTTAATTAGGTACTGCTGGGTAACCCTTCCTCTGATTCACAGAACTTGTGATTAGTTATGAAGTCTAACAAGAACAAATCTAGCCATAGATTTCCACTTCAAGCTTGAATCACTATTGAAAGATTTCTGTACTTTGACACTCCCTCCCCAAATAATCTTGCAATTTTTATTAATTTGATCAAGCTGGATTTACTAAAAGTGGACAAACAGCAGAAGTTATTGGAGGATTGTATTTTTTTTTAATGGGGAAAGCTGTAAAAATTCAGTGATTAATGCTAAATTAAAGTTGTTGGCCAACTCCTGTGGTCCTGTCTGTAGAGAAGTATAAATGGGAGAAAAATACAGCAACCTCTTTCAATACTTCTAGTATTGAATACATTCTTACATTCATTTGAATACATTCCTATAATTCAGAATATTTTGCAGTAAGTAGAAACACTCAGCAGAAGTGTAGAGCTACTTAACCAAACTGTCATATTATGGAACCCCCAGCTTAAAAAAATCCCATAGAGATCAATATCAAAGGCTTGAATACTGGTGTGTGTATATACATGTGTCTGTGTGTGTGATTGGGGGTGATTAGAAATTGGTTCTTTAAAAAACCAATACCACAAATAAAATGTTAAAAATTAAGCCAGATTAATTAATTAATCAATTAATTAATTAATCACATTTATATAACCATAAAGTGACTCTGGGCAAGGAGCAACTACGAGGGTCATTCAATAAATAAGGTGAATTTTTCGGTATAAGGACTTTTAATACAGATAGAAGCTTACTTTTTTTT
>JANHFJ010009786.1:64605-76178 GCA_032468195.1 Cerberus rynchops
ATGATGGCACAGAAACCACAATGTCATTCCATAAGTGATGCAGTTATGTACAACTGCTGTGCTCATCAATGGAAACATTGGGCTCAATTGTGGTCCTAAGTCAATGACTACCTGTATTTGCAGGCTGTCATGCCCCTGTTGGAGTCTGAATCTGCAGAGGAAGATGAGCTGGAACAAGAGCCAAAGAGATCAAGAGGCTCCATTGGCCTTAGAGGAAACTGGGGAAGGGCAGAATCAGTCTGAATTAGAAAGGCTTGTTGTCATGCTCGGACTCTGAGGCAGAGGAAGAACAGCTGCCAGAGAGTAGGAGAATGCCTCCGTTGGCTGTGAAAGAGGCAGGGGAAGGCCACAATCAGGCTTGGCAAGACAGGAGTGAGCAAGAGAGAGAAGGCTGGGATGAAGACCCAGGCCTACCCCCTCCTCATCCTAGAGCACGTTGAAGAGAGCAAGTGTGCTGTGTGGCTTGTGAGGAAGGAGAGGGCCCCAAGTCTCTTCACAGGAAACACCTGAGTAGGATAATTAAAAGGGAAGGAGTTGGGTGGAGCGTTTTCTGGGAATAAATGCTGAGAATTCTTGAGTTCCTATGTCTGACATTCCTGGCTTCATTCCTGACTGATTTCTTGTCAGGTGCTTATCTGTCTTGACTGCAATTATGGGAGTTTAATTGCAGACATTCTCATGGCTGCTTCAGACATCAAAGGAAGCTGCTACAGAGTTGAGAAAGAGTTTTTCTTTGGACTAAAGAGGAATGGGACATTGGGGGAAGAGTTGGTGCCAATAAAGGGCTTTCTACCAATTGTCTGGCAGTATTGCCTTAGTGCCATGCCTGGGTCATCACACTTGTAGACAGGGAGGAGCAGGAGAGACAGAGGTCAGAAAAAGAGTTAGGATTACAACCTCCTGATTCTAGAGTGTGGAGAGAAGAGAGAAGGCAAGACCAGCGCAGACTGAGATGGCTACGGGGGAGGAGAGTGCCTCTGTCCCCCTTCATAAGGCACACCTGAGGACTGAGATGTAAGGAGGTGCTGGTGGGAGGGGCATTTGTCAGGAACAAGCATGAATCTGTGGAGTCTTGTGTACACTTGCCAACATCTGGGGATTATTGTGCTCTGTCTTGTGGGGCTTGCCAGGTTTTCCTGCTTCGCTAAACTTCTTGCTCTGGTTACTGTTTGGCTAACCTGGCTTACTGGACTACTGACCTTGGTTGCTGTGTGGCTAACCTTGCTTACTGGTTACTTACAGCCAGAGGCTGCTGAAAATGCATGTGAGAGCTTTGCTCCAGAACTTGTAGTAAACGTGGGGACATTTGAGGCACAGTTGGAATAATAAAATGAAGTTAGACCTGTTCTCTGGCTGTGTTGCTTTCATGCCATACCCTGGGTCATCACATGGACTAACATAAAACTAGGAATATATATATAGAATTTGGCCATGAGATCAGCATAAATCAGGGGCATCATTATCTTGTGCATTCAATGTCCAAGCTACAAGTATCAAAGGACTGTCTCTCACATTTTTTCCCAGTAGGGCAGAAGTATTGGTTCTTGGTTCAAAATTCTTGGTTCTTTGTGATACCAGTTATCAGATTGAAAGACAATTAAACTATTTGGATCCTGGAGACAATGCTCAATCCTTCCCTTTATCTTGAGAAAGAATGAGTCCATGTTTAGATCCCTTCTGTGCCAGGTACATAGTATTGTTAAATTGTTTTTATGGTTGTGGAAATAGCAGGCAGTTATGAAATTATGGAGAATGAACTAGAACTTCTATATGCATGGGCCAGACCTTTCAAAATGTCTAGAGGGTAATTGAATATTGAAAGAGATGTTACTTACAGGCAGGATTCCACAGGATTCCAACACTACTGTGCATTTTTATTGTATGATGTTACTATATAAATATAATCAATTAAAATGTCAGCCAATTAAAATAGTGTATTTTTGGCTTATAATTTGCCCTTTAAACAAATTTATATATGCACTTATTTTACCAAAATACCAGTAATTGGTAAAAATGGTGCCCATTTTTGCAGTTAAATTAACAAACAGACATCAGAAATAAACTTTGTTACAATGAAGGCTATGCTTTTAAAGCTATTTTTATTCCTTTTCATTCAATTCACAGCAAATCAGAAAGTGGCTGGGCCTCTCATTCATTCCAGCTTTTTAAACTCTTCAGTTGGAAGTAAGCACAAAAGAGCCTTGTTGATTGTGTCATCTTGAAATTTGGGGTTCTCTTCTGCCCAGAGGGGCCTGCCTTGTTGCTTACCTGACTTTATTGTGTCAGCTTTTTCAAAATTAGTTTTCCTTAAACGAAAATTCAAATGGGGGCCATGAAAACATCCAAATTCCCATGATCCACAAGTACCCATGATAGCACTGTGTGACTCTGGGGAAGCCTCCACTAAAACCTCTCCTTCAAAAGTGTAAACACAAGTACCACATATTTATAATCCACTATTATTTTGGACATGCATGAAGAGAAAATCGCCACATTTATTAGATTCCACCTATTTCAAGCCCTCATCTATGAAAAACCTATGACATCCCTGCTGTTTGGAAGTAGCCAGCTGAAGGTTCCATCAGATTTCATGTAATGGAGACTGATTTTAGCTGTATCCCTTCTAATTAAATCCTAAGTATTGTTTCTCATATATTGTGGACAGTCAAGAAAACAAACTAATAGATTATCAAACAAACCAACTGAAAGGTTTCTTTTTAACTGAAGGCACATATCACCATATACAAATTAACCTACTTTGCATACATTATAAAAAGTTATGGTTCTGCAATGTTAGGAAAGCTAGAAGGAAAGGAAAGAAGAGGACAACCAGCAGCAAGTCTAAGTTACAGTGGCACTGAGTGCACCATTGGGAGAAAAAAAAAGGTTAGGGACCAATCATTACCAATTCTTAACTGTTTTCTCTTGCTTTGCAAATCATGAAGTTCTTCAACAGAAAGGGGAAATCCTTTTTTTAACTTCAAGAAATGTAAAAATGTTTGAGACATTTCCTTGTTTCTCAACACACAACAAAGAATAATAAATCATGCAAACAAAGCTACTAGTACAAAATGTCTCCTTTAGATTGAAATTTCCTGGTGACATCATGGTTATCTCAATACACAGTTCTTGGAAATATCATGGATGTGGTTTGTCATTGCTTCTCCTAAGATCTTATTTTTAATAGGATTAAATGAATGGTCTTCAATAGTCTTAGTCTAGTCTAGAATATTCATGTTCCCTAGTAGACTTCCATCCAAGTACTAATCCAGTCTGTCCTGCTTAGTTCCTGAGCCCAGACAAGGTGAGCCAGATGCTATCATCTGCTAATCTAACAATTGACATTTGAGTCAGATTTCAGAAATCATAATAGTTAAGATTTTCTGACAATTAATGGACAATACATGCTCAGTCACTACAGTAATGCAAAGACATGAACTTGTCAAAAAAAAAAAAGAGACTTATCTAAGGCATTTCCAAAAGTGGATTAGTTACTTGTTTTTAAAAAGAGGTAGTGATGATAGAGAAAAAAATTGAAAAATTGATGAAGTTCCAAAATTAATAACAGAAGCAGAAGCTTTTGAGATATATCAGGCAGAGTTAAGTCTGAAGGTCATTCTTGATGATGGCACTGATGTATTCAAAAAAATACCTATTCAAAAATCCCACTTTTGAATCAGTAATTTCTATGAAATAATTTCAATGGGAAATTCAGTAATATTGAATGTTTAACAGATAATAAATTTCATTATCTGTTCAGGTTTAAAATGCCAGTTTCAGTTTTGAATTTCATATTTAAGGTTTGCAAAATAAAAATGGAAGAGGAAGTTGAATTTTGGAAGAACTCCTTTAAATACGATTTCTACATTTTTGGATCAAGAAATTCAGTTCATATTCCCCTCACTGCTATGCATTCTAGTATTTGGTAAACATAATCTAATGATTGGTCTTTTATCTTTTCCTAGATCCCTATGAGTGTTGAAATTTAATCAAAGAATAAAGGGGCTCCTCTGCTAATTAATCTTAATCTGATTGAATTTATTTGCAAAGTAGGCTTTCCCCATCAGCATCACTACAGTTTATTTCTCTAAATAATGTGATTCCATAGAGTTTAAATACAAAAAGGAGCAGCTAGTCTACCATCCTGCTTTGCCAGTGTCTTTCCTTTCAACTTTCCCAAGTAAAAGAATAAGAACCTTCAAGGGCTGAAGCTATTAATTGAGTGAATTGGTACATTTGTAAATTGCACATTAAAAGCATGGATTTTTAATTGGATTCTAATTGGAGCCATCCCCCATGAAAGGGTTCTATATGCTAAGGGCACTAGAAATTATCTTTGTATGCCTCTTGATTGAGACATTTCATTCAAGATTATATTTGTTAGTTTTTAGGAACATTAGGTGGCAATATAATTACTTCAGAAAATAGTAGCTGTGTATGGGAATCTGTTATTGTTAATTCCACGAGGGATAGAGGCATCCATCTACTGCATTTCAGTTTACAGCCTGAGAGTAATGCTGAAGAAGGCATTCTCTCCCATGTACCCAAATGGAAAGAGGACACCTTCAGAAAAGTCTCTCCTGGAAATGTACAGGCTGGGCAATTTATAGTTAAGAGGCCCAGCCTCTCAAAAAGGTCACACCTCAGTCCCCAGTGTGCATTCTCATTGGCCATGTAGTTCAGAACTATTGAGAATTTAAATTCAGCAATAACTGTAAGTCCACAGATTACCCAGCCTGTTTTAAAGAGTTATAGACTTGTTACAGTTTAACCCAGTCTGATTAAGTATTCTATTTTATGTATGTAGCCCGGATTTTATGTAGCCTCTACCCGTGCTAAATAGCAATCATTTTCCCCAAAACAAAAGTTGGTTGTCTTAACCACATAAATGTTTACTTAGGGAAAGTCATGGTTGGAATGATTTAAATAAAGACACCCCCCTTTTTTTAAAAAAAAGAGAAAGAAAGCACAAGGTGGTGCCATCTATTGTGCACGCCTCCCTCATTTTTAGACAAAAGAGGCTTTGTGGATTTACAAAGCACAACAACAACATGCAAAATATACCTCAAAAATAGATATTTTTGAAGGCACAAATTCCAAAAGCAAGCAATTTTTCCATTTTTCTAAACCATGAATCAAGGCCTTCAGATGTTTTTTCAAACAATTCTACCATATTGGCATGGAAGAAAAAAAACCCTTCCAAAGTAGGGGTATAAACCTGAGACTTTATCTGACAAACTCAATGATCAAAAGTGAAGTTGGGGCTAGTTTTTGCCACCTTATTATTAAATCATATAGATATAATCCCAGAATTGTACACAATTCTTTACTATCTCAACAGAAGAATGCTTCTGCTTCCCCACAAAAGAAAGATAATTAGGCAAGCAGAGGCAAAAATCTTCTTGCACGATGTGTCATGTTTCATTAAGGATTTGTTACAGCTTAATTAAAACAATGGAATATTCATTGACCATAACATTTTTTTAAAAGGTATCATATAATTTTATTTTAGACTGAATATCCCTTTGGGCTTTTCTTCCTTCCACTTGGTAGCTTTCAGAGCTCAACTATACATCAGTCAGCAAGTCACGTCATCCAAACAGCACATGTGCTGTTCTGTATGCAAAAGATATCCATAAGTATTAACTAAGTTTGCAAGAGGAATTAGGATCAGTAATAAATGCTTTTGCAAAGATGCTTTGGGGAATAAAAAATGTGTCTTTAGGCATTTCTTTTCATAAAGTAGACATCATCTTGGATTTACAGTTCATGGTATTTTCTTCACCATCTCCAATGTCTTTGCTTTGAGGCTTTTGCTCAGTTTGATATGATTGACTGCCTGCAGTGAGAAGGCAGATCTAGAGACTGCAGGGGAGTCAATGGACTTATGAACTTGAAACAAAGGAAGACAGGAAGGAACATCTGAAGTGTCAGTTGTGAGATCAGAAATCTCAAGAGAGAAAAATCCATCAAAAAATATGCTGCTTGAAAACGTTCTCCTTAACTAAAGTGAACAGAAATGGTTTATAGTCACAATAAATGATTTCAGATATGAAGTTTCTCTTATATCAAAAGGATTTTAATATAGTATATTCTGACCAGATACACCTGTGGTATTTATAATACACCTTGCAGGGAAAGAAAGAGATTTGCTTCATGAATCAATGGCAGAATATGGAATTAGCATAGAATAGAATAACAGAGTTGGACTAGAGGTCTTCTAGTCCAACCCCCTGCTCAGGCAGGAAACCCTATACCAGGGTGCCAAAAAGTATGTACTTTGCGTGTGCCATCCGCACTTGCATGCAGCTCCTCCACCTGCACTGCATGTGCAACTGCATCATCTGCACATGCATGCTTTTGCAGGTGTAATGCATGCACACTGCACACAGGTACTCACGCACACATGAGCAATTGCATGTGTATGCACAGGAGAGCTCCAAAGACCAGCTAGATTTCCTGCTGCAACGGCACGCATGCACAGCGGAGGCCCGAAGACTAGATGGGTCTCTGCAATTTGCATGCATGCATACACAATCACATGTGCATGCTCAGCTGGAGGCAAGTTGGCTGACAGCTTGTGTGCCCAGCAAGATGGCTCTGTGTGCCACCTGTGGCACTCATGCCATAAGTTCACCATCATGGCCCTATACCATTTCAGACAAATGGTTGTCCAATCTCTTCTTAAAAACTTTCAGTGTTGGAGAATCCACAATTTATGGAGGCAATTTATAGGATCTGTCCATATAGAGATGAAAGAACTTTGATTTGTGTTACACAAGGGTGGGATTATCATGTTTTTTTATATGATACTTAGTCACAACGCCTGATAATGCCAGCAAGAAGTGCTAATAAATGCCTGATAATGCCAGCAAGAAGTGCTAATAAATGCTGAAGCTGTATCAGCAACATTGGGTGAGCTACACCCAATGGGCACTTTGCTATCTTTTAAATAGAACTAAAAAGTGGACCTCATGTGTTGAGTCCCAAAGTTTCAAAGCAGTTGAGTACAAAATTACCACTGTAATCTGCACGGTATTTGATTGCAACTTAGTCACAACGCCTGATAATGCCAGCAAGAAGTACTAATAAATGCTGAAGCTGTATCAGCAACATTGGGTGAGCTACACCCAATGAGGCACTTTGCTATCTTTTAAATCAGAACTAAAAAGTGGACCACATGTGTTGAGTCCCAAAGTTTCAGAGCAGTTGAGTACAAAACTACCACTGTAATCTGCAAGGTATTTGATTGCAACTAGCTGTACTAGTCTTGGGAATTGCATGGATGGCATATTATAACTACACAGAAAAAGTTCTAATAGTGTCAAAGACAAGACTGAGATATAAATACAGAGAACATGAATAAAAAAAATATAAAGGTTCCCAGCTGCAGTTCTTTCTTCCTCCTTTTTTAGAAGTTTTGAGGACAGCCAAGACAATATTTAATTTTTTCTTCAAATAACTGAGATATCAGTTCTGAAATCAAGATGGCTGCTTGATATTTAGAAATTAGGTAGCCAAAAGGTGTACCATCTCCTTTTCATACAAGGGAAAAGTGAATGTGCAGATTTGCTTATTGTATCATAATAAAGTTATTTTAATTCTTCGAGTTAATAGCAACATTTTTTACAATGAATATGTTTCAAAAAACATGTATGGGGTGAGCATTCGAAATGTAATTTAAAGTTGCAGATTACAAGACGAGACCAGTAGCAGAATTCTGTAATGACCATGAGTTAAACAGGGCTTCTATTCAATTAAGTGGGCATAGAATTACAGCTTAAGTCATTCATTCATGAAGAACTTGTTTCTTCTCTTCTTTATATATATGCCATACAGCTGTCTATGCTGACCTTTAATAAACATAATATCTTATGTTTGGGAAAAAATAATTGAATGTTTTGTTTCAACTGTATACAAAAATAGACTAATGAACATTAACATTTTATATAAGTCAAAGAGTTGCATAAAATTTAAATCTTTGTCACTAAAAAATGAGTTTTTTTAATCCAGATTTTTTTTCCTTGAGGAAATTATATCATATTGTGATATGAACTGTACTGCCTAATATAAGCATTATGACAGAGTCATACCCAATCTTCAACTCAATTCATTACTTCTCAGACAATTTATATAACAGTAATAAATAATTTTCTCAAACAGCCAATCTCAACTACCATTCCAAGTACGATAAAAACTAAAAAGAGAAGGCATAAAATACTGATATTATATTTTATCACAATTAATTTATTAATAGTTGAAAATATGATGTCCCAGGAAGATGTAATCGCATATAGTCACCCAATTACTACTTATCAGCCAATCAACCTTCTCTGAGTAGCCCTGAAGCAATACCGCAGAGATAGTCCCTAGGCACAGTAAATACAAATTTACTCACTCTCAGCCTGCAACGCTGATTAACAATAAAGCTCCTTATGGCAGACATTCACTACCACCTAATGCTGAGAAGCAGAAAGGCAGCACTGCTGTTAAAATAATAAACCCAAGCCATTTGAAGAGGAAAATAATTACCAGGAGTTCGTTTAGCTCCTGATCCAGATTTTTTTTTTTTAAAAAAAAGGTTGGTCCATTTATAGTTTTAGAGTTTCTGAGTGATTCTCCAAAATAATCATTTCCCCAAGTGGGAAAGAAGATTTTATATACGTGTATTGATCATTGTTTTCTTTATATCACTATATGTTAAAAATATACATTAGTTAGTTTGTATTATGAAGATTGTATTATTGTATTATGAAGGGGACGGCAGAGAATGAGGTGGCTGAATGGAGTCACTGAAGCAGACGGAGTGAGCTTAAATGGACTCTGGGCAATGGTAGAGGACAGGAAAGCCTGGAAGAACGTTGTCCATGGGGTCACGATGGGTTGGACACAGCTTTGCAACTATTATGAAGATTATTTTTTAACCTGCACAGGATGGAGACATTGAGCTTCAGGAGTTTCATCAGTTTATTTTTAACCTATTTATCTTACTTGCTGAGAAATATCAAGACATTTGTTTTGGAAATCAGCAAATTGTCAAAGAATTTAGCAAATGTCCCAGAATAGACATTCATTTCTAAGGAAGGAACCATTTGACAGAATCTTCATCAATGGTAGTATTCAGCCAGTTCACACCGGTTCAGCCAAACTGGTTGTTAACTTGTTGTGCAGTTCAGTGAACCGACTGATCGCACCACTGGCTGGGCCTGCCCCACCCTGCCTCTCCTAGCCACTTATCTCACCTCGTCCACCTTTGCCGCTCACCTGTACCATGTGGCACCCTAGGCCCAGCTGCTATCCTCTTCTCCCCCACTTGCCCATCTTTACCGTTTTCCTGGACCACATGGTGCCCGTGGCCCAGGCACAGCTACATTCACCTCACCTGCTTGCTTGGCTTCACTGCTTGCCCAAACCATGCAGTACCCACAGCCCAGGCCCAGCTGCTGTCCCCTCCCTGCCCTCTTGCCTGCCTTCACCACTCACCTGGAACACATGGCATCCATGGCCCAGGCCCAGTTTCTGTCCTGTCCTCATCTGCTTGCCTGTCTTCACTGCTTGCTCAGGCCATGTAGTGCCCATGGCCCAACTGCTCTCCAGCTCCCTCAACCACTGTCCTCGTTTGCCAACCTTCGCCACTCACCTAATTTTTGGTACGTTGCTCTGAGTACAGGGACTGTATGACCCCCCTCACTTGGGGGTCTTTTATTTGGTTATTTGGTTAATTTGAGTTCCTATCATTCGCATTCAGAAAAGTCCTGCCAATAAACTTTTCAAGGTTTTATTGCAAAAACAAATTTTATTAGTCCTTGGATAGTTTCCAGGTTGAGAGCTTCCAGTCTCAACACTGTAAAATGAAATACCTGGCAAGAGTCTCTGTGAGACATAAACTAAGATAATAAAATATTCACAATAATAAGCGAACTAATTGTCTCCTACAAACATCACTCCCCTTTTGCTCCTATTTATTCCCTTTGGGAGGGACAATTCAGTGTCCACTTGTGCTTTTACTTCTGAGTTGACCCCTGTTCCTTAGTAGTTCCCTTCTCCTGACAGCTCTGTGCATATATGCATCTGGAACAGGCTCCAGCTGTCTCTTCTTCCCCACTGATCTCTGACTCTGAAGGCAGCTGATAAATGTTGAAGGGCCCTGGCCCCATCTCTGCCTCTGATGCAGAGCACCCATCAGAACCTTCTCCAGACTCCAGGACTGGCCCAAGTTTCTCCCCAACCTCCTCACTGTCTGAGTCTGCTGAGAGCTCAGCTGGCAGCTTGTGGGCCACAACATCTCGCTCACCTAGACTCACCTGCAGTCCAGCTGCTCTCCGGATCCCTCACCCACTTTTCTCAGTTGCCAGCCTTCACTGCTCTCCTAGTTTTTGGTAAGTTGCTCTGAGTACAGGGACTGTGTGATCCTGCCCTCCCACCCCATTGCATTGCCTGTAGGAAAATCTACTCCAAGGTTGAATAAATCCAGTGTCAAGCCCCAAAACAGCAAGCCTCCAGCGAGCCATCTTGGGGTTGCCATTCAGGGTGGGGAGGCTGCAGGGACATTGCTTGTGATGTGAGTGGTGTCGAGTTGGCCACGCATACCCAGTCACATAACCGCCTACCCACACCCACCCATCCATGTCCACCCAGCTGCACCTACCCAGCTAATCATTAGGACAGACAACCGGTTGCTAAATTATTTGAATCTCACCACTTCAGAGTTGTGTCCTGCAAATTAACTGTATCATTGTTTAGCAAGCTTTTTGTTTAGAGAAGGAACACTCTATTTTTTATTGTTTCATGAGGAAGTTGTGACAAACATTGAAAAAGTTTGCTGGAAATTACTTCCAAGTCACTAAAGTACATTTATTCATTGCCTCATTTTTAATCTTCTAAGGAGAAATCTTACATTCAGTGGGGAACTATAGCTACTAAAAATGGAAAGTTTCTTGGTGTTCTTATTTAAGATAATTTCAATGGCTATATATCATTAAATATAAAAATTGAAAATTAAAACTTTGTCCTTTACATATTTCAAATACTTCTGCCTCTTTCGAGGGAAGCATTTCTGTTTTTAAAATAAATCATTTTCAAAATAAATTCTTGTCAAAAAATTGTCCTTCAGCAGCATTTGATTATACAAAAAGGTACATTTGGACAGAGTGTGTGAAAGAAAAACCATATCAGTTTGCTATTTTATGCATTGTAGAATGCCATATATCTATGCCCCAGTGGGAATTTAAACCAAATAATTCAAAATAAACAACCTACTGTATGTAGCTGCTCTCTTATGTATGCAGTTTCTGTGGCAGTAAATGCCATTAAAATCAAATGCACCTTCTCACCAGTGTAACTTTACTCAATGTAAGGTTAAGGTGACACCAAATTAGAGAAGCATCACAAGAAGACTAAATGCTTTGCAATAAGACAGATTATACTGCAAATCTGCTCTGGGCAGAAACCTGTTCACATCTACTATTTTTCATTGCAGCCTTGAAACTCCAAAATATACAGAATAACTGTAGTACCAAGGTGTTCTCTTTTTTTTTAACCTTTTTTGTTCTTAATTTTTTAAAAATTGGTTT
>JANHFJ010009786.1:97819-108933 GCA_032468195.1 Cerberus rynchops
TATCTTCATGTTTTAATGGCTGTTCACTGCCCCGAGTCCCCCGGGAGAGGGGCGGTATAGAAATTGAATAAAATAAATAAATAAATAAAGCCTTTTCCGGTCATGTCATGGTCAACCTGCAACAGGATGGAGGAAGGAGGAGGATATCACCCCTTCATCCTTTGCACCCCAAAACTCCATCTTTCCTGGCCACCAAGTCCCCAGCTTGCACCTGTCTTGTTGGAGCAAGATGTGCAAACTCATGTTACCCATGGAGGCCTCCCAGTGCAAGCACAGCCAGTTTTGTCCCCAATTGTGGCTGCAAAAGCAGCAGGAGTCCAAGCAACATACCCCACATGCCTCGCGCCCTCCTTACCTAATGGTGATGGTCGCAACAGGCAATTCTGTCCACAGAATAGCTGCCTCGTGGATGCCGCACTGGCCACTACCTCCAGCAAATGAAATGTTACAGTAGCTGTGGAGATCTCTTTGTGCAATGCTCTGCCACAGCTCCATTGTAAACTTCGGCCTTCCCTGCACAGGACTGCAAAACTGGAGGGTCTGAAACCATGAAGGGAGCATTTTGGGATGTGCAGGGCTCCTCTTTGAAAGGATGATGTGCAGGAAATCTCCCCCACCCTCCAATTGCAGATCATCCATTCAAAGAGGAGTTTCACCATAACATGCATTTGCATCAGGTTGGGCTTTCTTTGCAAGGGGGATGATCTGGGGAGCAAGATACCTAGGAAGCCTGGGCTGGTGCGGGGTGATTTCTCCAGTGAAGAATCTGATTTATCCCCAGAGGTGAGCATCTTGTGGGCCTGCTGGAGAGGCAGTGTCTTCAATGAACTTCACTCTATCTCTGTGTCTCTGTGGGCATTGGCAGCATCCCCTCGCAGGGCTCCTTCCAAAATCCCAGGTACAAAGCGACCTCCCAAGCTGTTCCACTGACTCTCCCAACCAACCCTGCCTGGTGCTGCCATTTCCCAAGACTCCATTTCTGAGGAAAGAAGAACACTGGGGTAGCACTGGACCAATCGCTTCCCCTTTTCCTTCTCTCCCAAAAGCGCACCTCAGCCATGGCTGCTTCTGCTGCAGGAGGCCAAGTGATGGGCCCAAGGAGAGCTTTTGGGAGAGAAGACAAAGGGGAAGTGATTGATCTTATTTTCGGGGAAACACGAAGTAACTTGACTGAGCTTCTTGTATATATGCTCTTGAAATGTTGGCTATTTTAATTAACATGACTCTTACATTATTCACACTTCTTTTTTCAGTCTTTTGAAAGTATTTTTTTAATCTCTAATAGCACAGTGCTCAAGTTTACACAAAATCCAATTTACTTCTTTCAAACAATTTCTGAAGCATACCCAGCAGTGGAAAATGCTCCCTCTGTTCTCATGCTATACTTTTTAAAATATTTTTTGTATTTATTATATTATTATATTTATAATATAATTCTACTATACTTCAATTGATGTATACTATACTATACTTTCAGTACTATAATTTAAAGGTCCTTGGGGCTCTCTGAGCTTAGCTGTTTTTTTTCAGAGGTTTTATTACCCAAAACTAGATAACATCATCAATGAGTGTGCATTGATGTTATTACCTAATTTGGCTGATGAAAATCTGCAAGAACCAAGCTCTGAGAGCGCCAAGGATCCCTCATTTTAGTCCTGAGCTACAAATATTCTCCTTTATCAGTTTTTTATCTGTATGAGCTGAATTGAAATGTGCTGCTTGTCATTTTTGAAAAAACGTAAATACAATTGGGAATGGAAAAATGATAAATGGGGTATCTTACATTATTAGGTTGGGAGGGACGTTTTCCAGTGGGATGGGCAAATTTCCACCTCTTATTTTGATTTTCCATACCTGCCATTGATGAGGTCACAACAAAAATTCAGGTCAGTTTACTGACACAAACCAAACATACATGCAACTGAAGACCCCAGCACTCTCTTATCACATTCTGCTAGTCCTCCACTCTGATTTACTTCTCCTTAGTAAAAATTAATGAGGGAGATACTTTGAGTTAGCTAAAAAACAGTTGTCTTAGCCAGGATCTATTACAGTAAACTCCTTTTGCCTCTGGGGTGAGTGGGGTTTCCTTTGCTGATCCTTTCCTTGATTGTTTCATTTATATAGCAATGTTAGGCAGCCATAGAGTTTGGTTATTGCCTTTCCTCCGTGGTGGATATTTTTTTCCCCTCAGCTCAAGCCCCCTCAGGGCAGTTCATCCCAACTCACACCTGGTGTGACAGGAGGAACTCTTCTTCTTTCTCCCTCCCTCTTGGGTTCAATACTCAGAGCTGAGTGGCAAGAAGATTAACAGCCACACTATTAAGCGGGAAGCACTGTCTCAATTTCTAAATTGTTCCAGCCTTTAATAAGAGAAAGCAAAGGATGGCAATGAAGAAAAAAAAAAAAACCCACTCCTAAACTCAGAACATCTTCTGGAAGCTCATGTTCTATTTCATCAAATGTTAAATTAGTTTCTTCTCTTCTCTCCCCCGCCCCTTTGCTTTCTTTTCTCCGTTCTTTCATAAGTACATTTTCTTGTTTAATGCCAATCTTTCTGCACTCAGAAAGGATCCGTTAATCAAATTGCTATGGGAATCCATTTAAGAGGGAAAGACAAGTGGGCAAAGCATTATACATCAGGAAATCTCAACCCTAGGGCTATTTTGGGGAGAGTTAGCTCAGAAACTTTTTTTTATCATCAGTTATTTCTGAGTATTTTCCATTAATCTTTTCACAAAACCTGTTGAGAAGAGATGGAAGAAACCAAGGATGGGGATTTATAACATGAAGACAGAACAGCAAGATGAGGGCTTTTCCAGGCACACACATATAGTATATCAGTTCAAGCACTTAAGCACACAATGGCTGCATGTTAAAAATACAGCAAACATAAGATATGTGCAGATTTTTCTGTAGGCCTCTGTTGTCTCCAAAACTGATTCACCCCATTTCTGTTTGCCATATTTTTCCCTGCAGTTCTGGAGACATTTGTATAATATAGACCTTAAGTTCATGTCTGAGGATATAGACAGGATCTCCATACGTGACCAAATAAAGGGAAAAATAGATTAACTTCAAACATTCAATCTTGAATGGAGACTTTCAGGCCAACGATTCAAATAAATATGAAATCACAGAGGTAGTTCTGCTGGAACTATATTTGAATTTGTTCATCTCTCCATCTTCATGTAGCAGAGAATGCTGTTTTTCCCCCTTCAATTGAAATACCTGCCCTTTGTTTCAACTAGGGCAAGTATTAAAATTCCAATTAGTTTTTATTTCTTTGGCTACAATTAGTTCAAAAACCTATTATTTGTGAAGAGAATAATCTTGGTGTAGTAGCCTTATTGGAAAATTAGGATAATTTAAGGAAGATAATTAGTCCTAACGTTTCATTAATGATGTCACCTATTTTTAATACTAAAATTTAAATTCAGTAGTAATTAGGGAACTTGCATACATTATCATTTAGATCTCAGAGAGCTTGAAAGGTTTAATGAGAAAAGTATGTATGTGTGCAAAATTGAAATAAAAATCGGTTATTTTTTAATCATTGGGAGCTACTTTGGTATGTATGGATTAAAGATATAACAGTAAGAAGATATCAAATGAAATGGACAAAATGATGGTAAACATAGTACTAATTATGTTTAGTATAATACATCAATAAAATACTATAAATTGGGGTGATATAATAATTACATATTTAATGAATGGAATTCACTTCTTTAATGCATGGAATTCACTATATCATAAAATCAGATTTTTATTTCATTTTTAGATTTAGATTTATTTCATGCAGGGCAGGAGAGGTAGGTAGGTAGGTAGGTAGGTATGTGGGTGGGGGGGAGAGAGAGAGATCCAAAGTCAACAAAGTTTCCAGAATGAACTTGAACCTGGATCTTCCTGAGAGCAGGACTTGCCAGAATTTTAATCACAAACAAAATTAGATATGGTATACTGTATATGAAATGGGCAGCCATACTATTTATAATGAATTAAATAAATAAAGACATTTTAAAAACCCATTCAAATTATACTGTATATTTTAATGGATATTAAATTACTCTGCTCACTCAAATGCTTCAAGGTTTCCCATAAACTAAATAACAAAAGCACTAATGTACCTGATTAATGTGTACATATAGAAGAGCTCAGAATGATAATCTGCTTTATGGACAAGGAGTTCCAAATTACAGTAAATCTCAGATTTCTAAATAAGTCTGGAAAGATTTCACTATGAAACTTGGAAAGCCAGAACGAGTAATCAAGTCAACAGTTTTGAACTAAATGCACTTCTATTTCTTAGTGTCCCATGTTTGTTTACTCTCTTTTCTCCTGTCCCCAAACATATTAAGGCAGGAATAATAATATGCCTTTGGATCAGTAGTGCTAGGAACAGCACCCTCTGAAAGCATTTTCTTGATTATTTTTAGGAGAGGAATTGTATCACGTACAGTACCTGTTAAATGAGGAAATTTCCAGCCCTCATCTGAAACTCTGAAGAGCTGCTGCCAGAGTAGAACCGGCTAAGAACGATAAGTAGTCTCAGAGCCAAGACTTGATTAAATAAAATCATGGATGGAATAAAAATGAGACAAGGATAGTCTTTTAAAAATTAGATGAGATCCCATATCAAAATGAGGGGAAGTTTTTAGAGTTCTCCAGATATTATAGGATCTGGATAACAAAAATCCAAATGAATATTACCGGTAGTTGGCAGCAAAGTGATATCACCTAGGGATCATCTGGAGTTTTGCATCAGTTATCCTAAGATTTCCCACATGTACTTCAAAATCCTCTGTGTAGAAAGTCTTTAATTATTTCAGTAAGCAAAGTTAGTGGAGGTGGTGTAAGTGAAGTCTATAAGTTATCACCACCTTCTTCCCACTTGTCACTTCTATCCTGGCAGTTTTCATGGACAGCCGGGATCTGTAGTATTGGGAACAGTCATAGAGAATCTCTATGGAGATTCTCAGTCTTGAGACATGGTTGTCCCAAAGGTGCTTTTTCAAGAGGCAACTGGACTTTTTTTTTCTTTGAAGACATTTCACTTCTCATCCCAGAAGCTAAAGAATAGATGAGAAACAAAATACCTTCTCATCCATTCTTTGCTTGGATGGGAAGCAAAACATCTTCAAAGAAAAACCAGAAAGTCCAGTTGCCTCTTGAAAAAGCACCTTTGGGACAGCCATCTGAACTTTTACTCTTCTGGAGAGTGCTTTTCAACTTCACTATGTTTACATTTGAAACAAGGTAAAAGTTTCATTACCTTTTGCTGGGCCAAAATAAAAAGATCACCCAACAGTGTTCCGCATGATGAATAAGTAATCGTTAATTAGTCATTATCATTTGCTAGCAGAAAGCTAACATAATGATCATGACAATATCAGAGTTTTTAGAAGTTTGTAATAGCTAAGGCAGGACCTTAGCTGCAACTCAATCTCGGTTTAAAGGGCCCACAGCACCTCTTCATTTCAGGCGTTTGAATACAAGTAACTGCCCTTGCCTTAGGATAGTTTGAATTGGATTAAACTACATGCTTCTTCTGAGGGTGGAATGGGAAGGCTTACAATTAATTGATCAGACCACATAGTTCAAAAATAAAACAAAATAAAAACTACCTTTAAAATTCATTGACGTGGGTGAATGCATATGTATCCAGGGAACCATTTTGTTTCATATTGATTCCCCCCCCCAAATAGAGAACCCATGTCTTAGAGGTAGATGAAGGAGAGCATTCAGTCTGATCTCTTTTGAATGACAAAGACATTGCAAGGGGCAGACATCAGCAAGAACCAATCAAGGAGCTTTTTTCCCCCACCTCCCCAGGTTGGAGCCAGCCTTTCTCTCACCGCTGAGCTTTTGTCCTTTTTTCCAGAAGCCTGTCTGCCTGCGGGCAATATCCAGCTTTCTAATAAAGCAACCCCTTTGTCAGTGACAGCAATGATTATCTCCTGCAGCTGCCCAGAGTGTTGCATTTTGTAACACAATTTGGCCTCCTTTGGCCCCTGCTTAGTCCTATTTAAAGTCCTGCAGGGGTTCCCTGTTTGATCTCTAATTGATATAATTGACTGGGGATAATCAGTGTGGCATTATAGATTTTTATTGATAGTTAATTTTCCTTCCTCCATTGTTTCATCGAGAAGACTATAACCTAATTTACTGCCACCCCAATGGGGATCCATCATTGCCCTTTTTGGCAAAGGCAGTTGGCAGCTTGTCACCAAAGAATCAGAAAGAGCTGTTAAAACCTCCAGTGCCTACCATTACTTAGCAGCAATTTAGAGACCTAATGGGCATTATAAATTACAATCAATAACTACATATAAAATACAGTTGTTCAGCAAGGTAGTGTCATGTTATTAAACAAACCATAGGGTATTTATTTGGTTTCATATTTATTTCCTGTTTACCCACATGGAGTGATTCTGAATACTGGATAAGGCTGACTGATTAGTAAAAGAGTCTCTTGCCTAGACTGAATTGTAAGAAAAAATTCCTAACAGATCTTGAAAAGAAGAGAATGGCCAACCATATTTTATTTGCTCTATAAGCAACCTGAGGGCTCCAAATACTCTAAGACAGTGTTTCTCAACCTTGGCGACTTTAAGATGTTTGGACTTCAACTCCCAGAATTCCCCAGCCAGTAAAGCAAAGCTAAGAGAAAACAAAGCTAAGAGAAAACAACAGCTCTTGTGTCACTAGATGTTTGATCTGCTCTATGTTGCTTCAAATGCATGATATAACTAGTCAGCAAAGGAGAAGTTTCTGGATTTATAATAAGAATAAAGCAAAATAAATATAGTGGCGTGTAATACATCATTCCAATACATCAATACTTAACCCTTCTCAAACCCCCACATATTTCAGGATAATACTGTGACAAAGTCAGAGAGCTTTCAGTCAAGGGCAGTACAGTATATAGGGAGGAGGAGGAGGGGGAAGAGGAAGAAGTGGAGGAGGATGACTCATATCTTGTCAAATATTAAAAAGTTATTGTGGAAGAAAAATATGTGTAGCTCAGGATAGAATTCTGGGGTCTTTGGTGTTTTCTGATCTTGGTTGTTTTGTTGCAGATGTTTTATTACCAAACTAGGTAACATCATCATCATCATCATCATACCTTTCAATTGGTTAAAAAAGGCATTATCCTAATATACATTTGGAAATCTTTATCACTTAGAGATAAAGTTTCCTTTTATTCAATAAATATTCAGTTTATTCCATGTATGAAATATATACACCACCTTAATCCCAACAGACTATACATAGTTTACACATTCTCCTGACTTAACCTTCCATCAACCCTGTTTAGCAACAACAGATAATTTAAAATCCACCCAATGCTATTTTCAAAGAGTAGAAGATAGGACTGGCCTTTGCGGAATGGCAGATTCAATCTTCAGATATCATTAGCTGGGCTACTTTTACCAGACCTGGTAACAAATTTGTCTATATACACATTTTCCTTCCCATGGGTCAGGGTTTGTTTGTTTTTTTGCCAGGGAAGTGTGAGCATTAGCAGATGGATCTATTGTTATTTAACAAATGATGGCAGTTACAGATGGCTGCAGAAAGGCACATTGGAAAGGACTTCAGTCCATTCTAATAAGTCTTGCAGTTCTGATGGATGCCTCTTGTTAACAGAACAGAAGTGAGCAGATATGGAGGATAAAGAGAAAACAGAACCGGAATCACCAATTTTGCTAGGAATAAGTCGAGGGAGATTACAAGACAGATGTATAATTCTCCACAGTCCCTAAAGTCTCTTGCGAAAAGGTGGAAATGAACTAATTTATTAGTGAAATCACATCAGGGGCAGTAATTTCATGTTAGTGAATTTACATGTAATAACATTAGATTTCCATCCCTGCATATCATCACAGCTCAGCCCTCCCAGATGATGAATGAGCTGCCTAAAGAAAGATGATGGTTTGATTGTTTTCACAGCAAACAGAGCAGCATTTTAATTTCTTGCTTCTGTGTTTATTGCTTATTTGGCCCCTTGCTTAGCTTGTAAAAGCCCAGGTAAGTGGAAATGAATAAATGTAATTACTGTGGGTGACAGTGGTAATCTGTGTGGGTTTTTCATACTGGCTTTGCCAGCATTAATCTAATCAGAGGAGAAGATATGTCATTGCACTGAAGCACTGACAGAAAGCAGAAGCCCTCAGCCCTTCATTGGCTGAAACAGGAAATTTGACACTGACAAACAGTGGAATAATATGGCATGAGCCTAGGCACACCCAATACATTGTTCTAGAACCCTTGATCTCCACATCGCAATGGCTTTCCTCACTCTGTAGTAGTCATACATGCAGAATAAACTTATATTAGCCAAAGCTCTGAGCCAAATAGTGTCATAACCTGTGTCTGATCATTGGTCCATTACTGAGCATGACTGGAAGCAAATTTGAGTATTTAAGGAAGAACAGTATACAATTCTACTTAGAGACACTAGGAATTAAGTGGAATATTTATAACACAAGACACATGGGCTGATTCTGGTCTTTGGTCCTTTTTGTGCACAAAGAATGAACTACTTATTTCCAGGGGGAATAGTTACTTTTTCTTGGAATAACCTCCATATAAAAAGATCATTATGAATGATCTTTTTATATGGAGAAGAAACTTCCTCTATTGATTCTCCAGTGCAGTTAAGGACCCATGAAGGAAAATGCCAAGGAAAGAACTATTCTTCATTTCTCTAAGCATGAATAGAATGTCAATCCATGTAATATCAGAAATAATGTAATAGCATCTGTTTAGACTAATACATTAAAGGCATAAGTTTTTGTGAACTACACCCCACTTCATCAAATACATACAGTGGCAAAAAAGGAAAAAAAGGCAAAGTTGTCCATATGGATTTTACTAGTTGTTTCCAACTATAGGGGGCAGTGCTCATCTCCATTTCAAGGTCATTGAGCCAGCGCTGTCTGAAGACATTTCTTTGGTTATATGGTCATCACAGAGTGCTGTTACCTTCCTATTTGTCTACTCGCTTTCAAACTGCTAGGTTGGCAGCAGCTGGAACAAGGAACAGGAGCTCACCCTGTTGTGAGATGTTCGAGTCTTGAACCTGGTCTATGGGTTTCCAGCCGATATGCCCAGCATCTTAACCACTGAGCCACTGTGTTGCCTGGCTAAACTAAGGTGCAATTTAAATTGACAGAAGTGAAGCTGTAGCTTGTGTTAGTTTAAAAAGATGCTATTACATTCTTTCAAATTTTTGGCTACCACAAATTAACAATTCTCCTCCTATAATAGTACCAGGAGGGGGCTCTAAACTGACTCAAGTCAGATTTTATTTTCCCAGAACAATATTCACAACCACAGATCTATTGGTATTTAACCTGTTAATGTTTATTCATTATTTAACCTCTAATCAAGTGTTTTATTAAGGAACAGATGGGAATTCACCACATCCTATGTTCAGTACAGGATTTCCTGATTATGTTTTTCTCTGTCTTTGTTGAATAGATGTATTGAAAAGTGGGGAAGGGCCCAGCTGCTTTAGAAGTTTTTTTTGCAATGATTGTCAGAAAATGATTGCATTATAGGAAAACTGCTTAGAGATATCATGTGCAGTGGATAATTTTCCAGAGCATTTGATATAGAATATGTATTTTCCCATAATACTTAATCAGTATTAACTAACAATTTATAAAACATGAGGAAGGAAAGAAATAAAATAGAATTTTGATAGGAGAAAATTGACTTCTAGTCAATCGACTTACCTTTTTTTCCCCAGTGAAATGAAAAGATAATGCTGTTAACTGAAGTAGTACATCTCATAACATTTACCATATTCTTATACATAATAATTTTAATTTGTTGCAGTGAAAGTTTAATAGAAGAGGTACCAATGTATAGGATCAAATTATCATGTTGAAGAAAATGAATTGAGGGTAAATATAAGTTAAGTAAATATGCAATGCAAATAGGGATAGAAGAGTTAGTTTCTATTAATATTCTGAAACAACAATAGTTAACAGCAGGCAAGAGACAGAACGAGAAAAGTGAAGTACCCGGGTCCCAAGCCATTAACCCTAACCCTCCACACCTTTGTATCATTGTGTGTGTGAATATGCAGGAGTTTGGAAGGAGATGCCGAAAGGACACGCAGATTTCATATTTCCATTGCTTTTATTTAATATATTATAATTCTTCATGGCATTAATGAGGTGAAATGAATTAGAAATTGCCATTAAAGACCTTTGGAAGTTCTCTGCTAAATTTGTGAACAAAGAAATTGAGTGGATGATTGCAATTTGGTCGGAGAAATTTTCCAACAAGTTCTCAGAAGTAAAACTCCCTTTTAGTAAAGTTAGGAGCACTGCTATTGACAAGATCTACCAGAAGGCATTCTCCATAACACATTTTGTTGGGATTAAACTGAAGTGTGGGAAACCAGAAAATCTACATATTCCATAAATAAGATTATATAATTAAAACCAAGACAATCAGGCATACCCATGGACTAGCACATAACCAATTAAGTTGGTGAACATTACAGATAACTCCTAAGAATTTGCTCAGAACTGATTTCTCTTTTGAGGACTTCCCAATGAGTTTTCTTTCTGTAGATTGAATGAAAACAGGTTGAAAGAATGGAAGAAAACTTCTGCCTGTTTCTTATGAACTTATTTGAAAACACATGGTACCTGTGTAGAAAGATTGTATTAATATAAATAGAACATAATAGAAGATTTGGGGCAACAAAAAGAACACAGGGAAGATGCTCATGACTCGTAAAATGTTGCTGGGACACAAAGACTTGAAGTGTTTGAGTAGTCCTATTTAATAAAAGGATTCTCTGTTGTACAATTCTTGCTTAATCATCACCATTATTTTTAATAAAGTTGCTTACAATAAATTATGAAATTAAAAAGAACTTAGCAAAAAAAATATTATAGCGTTGTAAAATTTATATTATGTTGTTCCAGTTTGGAAATGCATCTATAGCATATAATCAGAAAAATGTCTCTGGAGTATGTTGCACTTCAAGCCGTATCAAGTTAGGGGAGCACGCCCCTGTTGGTTATGTACAGTGGCATGCTCCGGCCCCCAAGGTACTTCCCGTTCCCTGAGTGGTCTGTGTCATC
>JANHFJ010009786.1:159309-169338 GCA_032468195.1 Cerberus rynchops
ACCCGATGTGGCCCCCTGTACCCGCCATAGTTGCCCCTCCCGCCGACCGTGCAGATAGAATAAACCTCACCCCCGGAATCCCAACCCTCTCCGGCGTGCCCAACCCTCAGCCTAGCCTTAACCTCAATAAGGGGGTCCCCCAACCCCCGCCCATCAATACTTTTCAAGTGGTTTTTGAAAACAAGTACAATGCAAACTGATAATGGGGATAATTAAACTTTGAATATGATATTTAAGATATGAAAATACTGTAGCTGATGTACCAATATGGAAAACTGCAATAATGACTAAATATTTTGTACAAAGAGCTAACCTTCTCTCAAACGATAGAGATAACAGAATGATTTATCAGCAATAAATGTCATGTGAAAAATTCATTTTCAGCAGCATTTTCCAGAATCTATGCCAGAATCTGACCAAGCTGCAGAAATCTTCCTATATATAAAGACCATGTCCAGACAGAAAGAAAGCAGTCGCAACTCATTTTCACATTATTAGTAAGATAACTATATAGACATATCCATGGAGTCACTAAGAATGACGTCACTTTTCTTTAGGCCTGAACAGAAGTATTTCTGAATTTTAGTACATTGTAAGGGTATTTGTCCAGACTTAAGTAAGACCTTTCATTATTAGAAAACAAGGAATTCTGGTAAATATTTGTCCCATAAATCCAAATACATTTCCAGGCACATGAACCTCTATTCAAAGACACACACACAGCACCAAATTGGGGTCATCCTTAATTCAGCAATTCGTATTTTATTTCTATGTTATATTGCTTGCTAAAACTCCCTGAACTAATGATATAACCATTCATACAATCCAGGTCATTGTGCAGAGAAAGATGCTGTGTCATAGTTATCTCAGAAAGGCTTGATGAGATTTGAATTAGGTGTTTGAATTAGGACTTTATTAGGCAATGAAGAACTGCTAGCAGCCACAACCTGATAACTTTTAAACACCCGTATAAGCCAACTGGTAGCAACCTGATCTTAAATTTATGGTTGAGCACTGGATAAATTTCATACTTGAAATTTGATTTCTAACTTTTGGTTTAAGATTTTCTTTGATTTCTGCTTTTGGCTATAATAGTTTATTTTTGTTTGGTTTTATTTTAATCTTTAAATGAAATAGATTTTTTATATCTTTGTCTACATAAACATTTCCCCTATAATAGTAGTAACTGGAGAACCTAGTCATAGATTATATGTTAAAGATGGGAGGATTAAAGTTAGAATTACGGATATTTAAAGCTTATCTGAATGGAGTGAACCTTTGGTCCAGGTAGAAGTAGGCTGGTCTTGAAATTTCAATCCCTTCTCAAATCCAAATGGCATCCTTTTGATTCCAAGTTTATTTAAACTTCTCCCAGTATTGCCAATAATGGAAAATGATAAAAGAAAGGGAAATGAGATCAGGTAGGATTTTGATAGCTTCCAATAAGGCCTTATATCACAATAGTTTCTGTATAGGAAGTAACACTAGAAGCTAATTCTATATCTCATTCTTGATCATTTCTTAAAATGTATCAGTCCATTTTATCCTAAAGTACTCTAGTACATTTTATCCTAAAGGATCTTCTTTGGGTCTTATCTGTAGAATTATTTATTAGATATCCCATTCACTCCCCCCTCCCCTTTCTTCTCTTCTGGCTCAGGAACATTTAACATTTTAATGTTATAGATCATGTGTATTTGCAAGCATTTGAATGACTATGTTTGCCTGTGATTGATGTATATTTTATGAGACACTGTAATACAGTATATATGCATCTGTACGCTTTGTAGTATGTTACATTTAATTTTTGAATTTCATCAAACTTCAAGGACTGCTTAGGATCCATAAAACTTCAGTTTCTGCAACTGTCTGCAACTGCAACCTATATCTTTTTATACCTGCATATTTTATCAAACTCTGTCACAAGAAAAAAAATAATAGGTGTTTCTTGATTCTACCATTATGTGAAGAACATATTTAGTAATTGGAAAAACAACCCAAGAGGATGCTTCACTTTGAATCTGAATTGAAGATTGACATTTACTCAAGGTTTCAAATTCTCATTCTTATTACTCTTTTCTGAGACATTTCCAGTTTCTTTAAACCGTTCTTGAAATGTCATATCCAGGACTCTTGAGATGGTGAGGTCTGACCAAAGTGGAATAAGTGATATCATTATTTCCAAAGCTATTTATGGTCCTACATTTCTAAGACATTTAAGAGCCTGAACCAAAGGTGCTTTTTCAAGAGGCAACTGGACCTGAATGACTGCTAATCTCCATAGATATTAAGAGACTGGACATTTTTTGTGGCAGCCAACACTGCTTTGGAACAATTTCTAATGGAGATCTGATTAGTTCTCTCCTTAGCTCCAGTTTTTAGAAAAAGGTTAAAATCTGAATTATTTCAGAGAGCTTTTTAAAAAGTTTACATCTGACTCCATTTTAATCTTTTTTCCTTCCCTCTTATTTTGGACTGTTATCCTTATCATTATTGTTATATTTTATTCATTGTTTCTCATGGTTGTAGGTTTGCATTTTTATGTAGTTTTTGCAAGATAAAATTGTTTGATTGCTTTTGGATTAAGTACTTAGGTACTTAATGAATGGCTGCTAACAAAAAACCAAATCTGTATACAGACACTTGAGTCAGAATAATGAATAGTCTGAAATACAAGTTCTCCTAAGAACTGTGAGCTGAAGCAAGAATCCATTTGCAGAGTTATCTACAATTTCATCCAACTTCTGACATGTTATTTCAGCACAAGAAGGTTCATAAGCCCAGTTAGAAGAAGAAGAAGAAAGTTCCTCAAACACAACAGGGATGGTTTAACATATTGTCAATTAAGTAGGAGACCCCTTATTGCAGAAGACATCACTTGGAGTCTGAAATAATGTAATTACATGTCTATTCCATTTGTAAAGCCCCATCCATGCCCCATCAAGAGGACAGTTAAGGCAGCTAATTGTAAAACATTAACATCTGAAAAAATAACTATCTATATAAAGCCATGTAGTTCTTACTATTTGTTGATTGGTTATCCTTGTTTAAAACTGAAGTGTAAAATTTTCATCATTTATTTTTCTTTTGAACAATAGATATTTGCCTTTATAAAAGGAAAAACTAATGAAAGGGGGACACCTGGCAGCAGATTCAGTTTTAATTTTATGATTGAAAAGCTAAGAGGGATTTAAGTTCTCCACTTACTCTAGCATCATAGCCAATCTCACATTCCTGTAACTGCTGGTGCTCTGTGGAGCAGCACTAGCATTCAGACACCAAGAAACCTAGAAACTTAAATGTTTATGAGGCAAATAATGGAGAGGGCCTGTGAGGTGGGGAGGTCATTGTATCAGCAAATGTTAAATGAATGCAATGTAAGTGAATTAGTGGGGGAGAAAAGACAATGTGTGGCAAGTAGTACAAATAAATGATGTTGGAGGGGAGACTGCCAAGCCAGAGAAGAAGTCAAGTGGGGAATTTGTCTGGAATTTAGTTGGCACAGGAAAGCAGGATCCAATCTTATCTAGTCTGGCCCAGGTGCAGACTGCTAGTCTGGGAAGATTCTGTGAAATAGGCATGAGCAATAAAGTAGCTAATTGAACTCTTCATGCATGGATCTGGTTGTTCCTACCTGACAGATGGAGATACAATAATTCAAAAATCATTTCCTCTCTTATGGTAGGAGTGCATTCCAATAAATCTGCAGCCTGATTAAAACATCTTCCAATGCAATTAGTCCTTCATTGTTTCCTCATAAGCAACTTTCTTCCACATCTTGAGCTGAAAATACCCAAAGTCTTTATCTTTTCTGTGTCACAGAGTTTTAATGTTCTATATTATTCTCTCCAGTTATTTCTGCTTTAATTTAACCTAAAGCTCACCAGTTTATTTCGATATACCCAGAGACACACAGAGCTGCCTCCAGCCCTTTTGCCAGTTCTGATTGGTTGCTTTCCACAACAGAATGCAAAACTGCATTCTTTTCAAATGTACTACCAAGCCCTGGCTCCTTTGCCATGGCATGATAAACACATCACTTCTGTTTTCAGGATGAAACTTTGATTTCATTGGATGCCAGATCTAAAAACAAATGAGGGTTGTGCTCCAAGCTGCTCCAAGCCTTCTAAGCTGTAGCTATAATGGGATTTGAATGGGAAGTCCTGGACACAATAAATCTGTGCCATATGTGACTATTTCCTGTGTCAGTTCCTTTCTCATAACCAGTGGTCTTTTCCCCCAACTCCTCCCCCCATCTCTTCCTTTCTTTCTCTTTCATGACCCCACACCAGGACTCTGAAATCTTGCATGGCTGCTTATCCGCCTGGGGCCTTTCCACAGCAGTTGCATAAATAAATGAATTTGACAGCAAACATCATAACAGTTAGCAAGAGTGTGTGTACTCACCACCACTGCAGCTTTGCTACAGAAATGGAAGAGGAAGGAGCTTGTTTGTTACTACAAAACAAAAGTATGCTCTTTGACAAACAATGAAAGAATTAGTCAAATAAACTTGCAAGAGAATTGTTACCAGGTTTTGTTTTAAAGCAAGAAGATTTTGAGCTCCCATCTCTAAAGGTATTGTCTCTCTATCTCTTTCTAAGAGATAAACTGTGGAAAGGGAAATAAATTCCAATTGAAGGTTTCCAGAATACACATTTCCCCAAGTTGAAAACATTAAGCCAAACTCAGCTCTTCCTAAACAGGTCCAATGTAAATGGGATTAATCACACCTACACCCACTCCTGCCAACTACATCAGAAACTTTTCTCAAATAAGCACCTTTGAAAGGCTAGGATGATGTAGCCACTGAAAGTGATGCTCAAGGCAGGAGACTCTTGTTTCTCCTAGCATTCCAAACTGAGCTGGGAGAAAAATAATGCAGGAGAATTCATGAGGGTGATCTTTACTTAGAGAGAGACAGAAAAGAGCTTCTGCCTGTATTCCTCTCATTCTTCTCAAAGATAAGGTATTGTTTCTTAGGAAGGTGAAAATAGCCAGAGAGTGTGCAGATGTGTGTGCTATAAAACAAGCTGCCTGTTCTGCATGCATTCATTGTGACTAAATGTCAGGTAATTGAAGAAATGTCATAGTTTTCTCAGCACTTTGAAAGGAAAAGGGGTTTTTTTTAACCCTCAAAAAAAATGAAAAGAAAATTAGTACAATGATTTTTTTTAATTTTTTTTTGCTAGAGGGAGTTCTCTCATCACTAATAAATGATCCTATTCCTTTACAAAAATAAAGTTTGGAAATCAAATGATTGCTCCAGAATAGAAATATTATTTTTAATTATTATAGAATCCTTCTCTGTTAGCATAGTGCACCATGAATAAGTATGTGAAATGTGAAATATCCGCAAACTTAACCACAAAATGTAAACCAGTAATCACAGATGATCCGACCATCCAAGTTTCTGGATATGACTCCAGATATTCACAAAAGAACATCAATTTACAGTTATTACACAATATAGACTACCTTTATAATGGTATTAACACTTACATTTTCTAAACATAAATTCAAAGTATAAGGGGGAGAGTCTCAAACTAGCGCTTACAACATCAGGACCACTTTCTAATACACTATTTAAGGTGCAGTTTGGGCTACGCTGTTGCCAATAACAAATAAATGAACAGAATTCAATGCAAACTATTAATAATCCTAATGCAGAGTATACTGTGTGAATAGAATGCCTTGTATATTAAATAACTAAATATTGAAATCAGTATCGTTTAATTTATATTGCAAAATGTCTGTGTTCTTCCTTTTAACTTTTCTATGTAACAATAACAACTTTCTTTTTTGTCAGAACATCACCCCATTCATGTCATTAATTAAATGTATGGCCATTTCACAATGCTTCCATAACTATGGTGGTGGGGAGAATTATTATTTCTTCTCCCCTTGCTTTTATTGTATTCACATACATATGGTTATCAAACAGCTGAGCTACTGCATTTCTCCTTATGTTTTGTCTATTTCAGAAAATACAACCTTAATGTAGAAGTAGCACTATTTTGAGTTTTGAAAGGGATTCATCTGTATGGGCATCAATGTATTAGGAAAGCAACTCTATTACTACTTCATAACCTTTTTTTTCTGTCCTTCACTCTAGTGTCAATCATTATTGCTTAAGTTGGTTATCAATTATCCAAAAGACTGGGAAGAAAAGAAGAATCCTTTTCTTTTATTACTTATTTCCCAGGAGATCTATTTATGATTTCTAGAGCTGCCCATCTATTAGCAAGCAAATATTAAAACTACCACCATAACATATCATGCATGATATGTTGGTTAAAATGACAGCCTCAAAACAAAAAAGCACTTCACCAAATTGCTCAACTAACCTTGTGGCCCAAAATTCCTGGGGGGAATAGGCAGGTCTATGAAAGGTTAATAGGGTCAAATCCTAGCTTGCAATATCACCAACCCAAAGAAGAGAACCAGTGTGGTGTAGTGGTTAAAGTTGGGTATCTTCTGAGGACACTCCAGTTCAAATCAACACTCAGCTCACTCAGTAACTTTGAGCCAGTCTGACCTCACAGGATTGATGCTATGAGGAAAACTGAGAGGAAGGAGCAGTGTTTGCTGCCTTGAGTTCCTGAAGGAAAAGATAAGATATAAATCAAGATATAAATCTAACAAATAAATAAAGACATGGGCTTTAGGGTCAGGAACTGATCAGTAGAATTATGTGGAGTTGCCACTTCTACTGGATTCCTCTACAACTCCTTTACCCTGATGATTAGTGCAGCCTGAAGAAATCCCAACTTTTGAAGAAGAAACTACTATTTCCATCAGTGGTATGCTTTTAATGCTTGTATTATGCACAATTTCAGTATCTTGAAAATAATACACAATATTTCTTTTAAAAAATCAAATAATATCTTAATATTCATGATGATTTTGGAGAAGAACATGTGGGGCTGAAGAACTTTCATTTATGCTGGTTTTAAACTGAATTACTTATCTCAGTGGAATATTGCTTTCCAATCCATAATGTTGTATTTTGAGCTGGAAACATGCAGCTATGGTCTCTAATCATTGCTTGTTTGCTATTCCTGCATCCTTCCTACAATGATCCTTTAGTGCTGCTTTTCAATCCCTACCAGAATAAAACAATGAAATGGAATGTTAAAGCACAGCTTTTCTCCGGATAGCAGTTTGAACAGGCTTGGCACAGATAATGATCAGATTGCCATTACATTGCCCAGTTGAAGGCAATGGAGACAAAGCGTGATCCCCTTTACCACTGATACAATTATAATTCATGCATTAATTGGATAGAGTATTGCAGGATGTTTGCACATAGAAAACCTGACTCCTTAATAACATACTGAACAATTATATTAATAATATGCCATGTTTCAGAATTGCTGTTCCACATATAACTTACACTAGTAGAATAATCAATCTGGAATTGCCTGCAGGAATTAACTCTGGAAAATGTCACAATATCTTCTTGATTATAGAATTTGACTTTTACCTCTCTGGGTCCTCAGTAGTTATTTTTGCCCCCATTGGATAGGCAATTGGCAATTTTCTGATCTCTGAGATATGAATCCAGGTTTGGGAGCCACTATCCAGTGAACTCTGACATTCTTCGTGCTAATAGATTCTCTCTCTCTCTTGCCCTTATGTTTAGTATGTTGATTACAGAGTAATGAGGGGGAGGTGTATGTGAATTCCCATTCATCCAAAAAGAAAAAAAAAATCCATATGGTCAACCATTATTTACTGTCAACTATACCAACCAATAATGGAACAGTGAGTTTTTTGTAGAACATTATAAACTATCAAATTGCTTAATGTATAAGAATTTTTATAAGATTCCCCAAAACTAAAGAGCTCTATTCTATTGTCAAATGTTTTTAGCGGAGCTCTCAAAACAGACAAGCAGACTTGAACAAGTTGATAGACACAAACTGATAGATACAAACAATTGGGGGTTTTGAATGCTGAGGTCTACACATTTGGGGCACAATCAAGTTGGAGGAACTGATCCAAGACTTAATTGATTTTATTGGCAATAGTGCAGTAAAATAAATAAATAAATAAGGATGACAGTCATTAACCAAGCTTGTCATCAATTGATAACAATTCTGCGTTTTTTTTTTGTTGTTTTTTGTGTGTGTGTGTGTATGTACACATACCTCCAGTGATTTCCAAGAAATTGTTTTACAAATTAGTCATATGCACAGTTAAATTTTGTGGGCAACCTAAAAAGGCTCCATGAATTGTGTTTTGTTATTTTACTTAAGAATGTACACTTTGTCTTTCCAGCCAAAGATACTTGTTTGCAAGTGAAAACCAGAAGTAATGCAGTCAAATTTCATACCCTGGAGCAGTTTGTGTTCTGAAACCATTTGGCATTCTGTACATTTTCTTTGAAAGAATAAAATAGCATATGATCTAATGTTATATTAGAGCAAAATATATAACTTATTTTCTACAAACAAATAATAACCATTTTGGTTCAATAGAAAATAAATGCAAAACTTCTATTACTAGTTCTAATCAATGGATTTTGGGTATCAGAATTTCTTACAAATGCCAAAAATTAGCCTCCAACAATTACAGACAGAGAAAGCTAAATACAGGGAAACAGAGAAAAGGAAAGATTATGTCTTATATTGGTATCTATGTGAGAAAATAATTCTTCCCAAAGAACAATTTAAGATTTTTAGATACATCATTATGGTAGCATATTTTTATGAGGATTTATAAGCAGCAAGCAAAATCTGTCACAGAAGAAGGAGAAACCCTTAAAAAAAAACAACCTTCTGAAACATGTCAGTTACTAAAGAAGTACTTACATAGAAGATCAGAACTAATACCCTAAGGAATTTGGCTTGCTTATTTATAATTTAACAATAAATAAATGAACAATATTTTGTACAGTGGCAACTACCTTAGTTTGTTCATCTATAACAGCAGGTTGAATCATAGCACACAAAACTGATGAATTACTGGTGCAAATTACAGAAAACTTTCTGTTTTCTGTTTCACTGTTCCCAAATTAAGTTGGGAATCAAGCATCAAGTATTAGGTAATCAAAAACTCCCATAGCAGCAGTGGCCCTTAGTGTACCTTTTCCTGACACCTCAGTTCTTTGTAATGGGATACTTTCAGCAATAGTGACAATCAGCAGTACTTTTCATTAGCAAACTGCTAATAGCTGAACCCATAATTCCATGGGAAGGCCCAAAGCTGAAAATGGGAAGGGAGGAAATCATACTGTAGAAGAAATGCCCAGACTGCAAAACATGATATAACAGATTGGTGCTAAAGAAATACGTACATTTTGATGGGCAGAAAGACAAACTCAAGATTCTGCTAATTTTTGACATTTGGAATAACCAACAATCCATTCCAAATTGTAGTCTGGTACACTAACATTTAATACACAGTAATTTCTCTAATAAAGATAAATTCTGCCTCTATCCTCAGTCCTTGGATGTTCTCCTCAGCACAGAACAGCTTACTCTGCATATAGGATTCCTTTTACGATATTGTGTATCAGGAGCCCGCTGAACATTCAGGTGAAGTCTTTTAAAACATGCCTAACTTGGAAAACACAAGTTAAGCTTCCAATACCCTATTTCTGAAGAGCACAACTGATATCACAATGTACAGCTAGCTCAGGTTGTGCTGTTTTCCTACGTCCAGATCTTCCAAATAGGTTCAGCATAGAGGTGATTTCAGGCAACACAAAAGCATTTCTTGTTTGACGTACAAAACCTGCTTTGAAAGCAGACTGGAGTTTCTGGTAACTTCTGTCATAGGAATCTAATCACCTGAACTTAAATTCAAGTCAAGTCAAGTAGGTTTTATTGTCATTTCAACAATATACAGTACAGTACACAGTGAAACGAAATAACGTTTCCCCAAGACCAAGGTGCTACATCAGACAACATAAATAAAAAAGAAAAAGAGCAGGATACAGAACTACACATAGCTCTAAATCTAAGAATTTAGGGGGAAAAAAGCTAAATACACAAGTATTTATAAAAAAAGCTAAATACACAA
>JANHFJ010009786.1:261559-273824 GCA_032468195.1 Cerberus rynchops
GGAAGGGACCTTAGAGATCTTCGAGTCCAACCCCCTGCTCAGGGAGGAAACCCTATACCATTTCAGACAAACGGTTGTCCAATCTCTTCTTAAAAACTTCCAGTATTGGAGCATTCACAACTTCTGGAGGCAAGTTGTTCCACTGCTTAATTGTTCTAAGTGTCATGAAATTTCTCCTTAGCTCTAGGTTGCTCCTTTTCTTTATTAGTTTCCACCCATTGCTTCTTGTCCTGTCCTCGGGTGTTTTGGAGAATAGCTTGACTCCCTCTTCTTTGTGGCAGCCCTTGAGATATTGGAACATTGCTATCATATCACTCTTAATTCTTCTTTTCATTAAACTAGCCATACCCAGTTACAGCAACCGTTCTTTATATGTTTTAGCTTCCAATCCTCTCATCATCTTTGTTGCTCTTCTCTTCTCTTCTCTTTCTAGAGTCTCAACATCTTTTTTACATCGTGGTGCAGAACAACTCACCACGGGACAAACCATGTGGGATAATTCAACACAATAAATGTTATCTGCCACTGTTTCTTCAACATTATTTCCATTTTATCAATGCAAACAATGCCAAAGAAATAGTGGCATATAATATTTATTGTGTTAAGTTATCCTATGTGGAATGTCCCATAGCAAGATGGTGTTGGCGAGTTGTCCCATTCCGTGAGTACAGCCACTATTTACAAGCCTTAAATCAGAATGAAAATATTCGCAAATATCACTGCACGAAGACATTGGAAAGAGGCACCTATATGAAGCAGAAGTTGAATTCTCATAAACAAATGCTGGGTTGTCACCTGAAAAATTGAATTTCTCAATTGTTTTTCTGGGGAAAATCGTTGCTCCTTTTTCCTCTCTGGCAAAACAATAACAACAGCAAAACACTTCCAGGACAGGACGTCTAGAATTTTTCTTATAATGCAAGGAAAAACTTCAAAGCTAACTCTCAAGGTTTAATTTCAAAAGGTAAGGCATGAACTGACTGCTTAGCCAAAGGTTTTGATAGTTTACATCTCCAGCTTACAGAGCATTTCCTGCTTTTCAATAGCTGGAAATAATCTAGCAGAAAAAGAAATAATCTGTAATTATGATTAAATCAAATCCAAGGAAGTGTGTATGTGTGTGTATGTAATTTATCATGTGGGTGTACAATATATAAATAATATAAATACAACACACAGAGACCATATCTATGTCCAGAGAAGAGATGCTTATATTAGTAAATAAAATGAATAAGTAAATAAAGTTTGTGCATAGAAAAAGTAGTTGCCGCTTATTATGCAAGAAAATAAGATTGCAGTAAATAGGAGTTAAACATAGCATTATAGTTACAAAACCTAGTCACAAATCAGGCCCCATAACAGCCCATTCAATCATAGTTTTTTGTCTTTCTTTTTCCTTCCAGAGAATTCAAAAACAGACTTGGGGTGGTGATGAACGTGTCAAGCACCCAGCAGTACATATTTCAAAATTTAAGTAATGTATTCAATTTCGCAATGTCAAATTATGGAGACCAAGCAAAGACTAAACCTCTTGCTTTCTCCATTCAAAACCACACATACACACAAATGCAACGCCATACTAAAGGCTAATGCATGAAACCTAAAATATTTTGAAGCATGATGGCATTCCAATACTTTATATAAATTGATTGTTCTGTGGAACATGTTTGTCCAACAATAAATAAGTGCAATGGCTCAGCAGTTAGAGACGCTGAGCTTGTCAGCTGGAAAGCAGACTTCCTGGGTTCGAGACCCAAGTGCCATGTGACGGGGTGAGCTCCCATTACTTGTCCCAGCTCCTGCCCATCTAGCAGTTCGTCAGCATGAAAGTAGATAAATAGGTACCACATAGGTGGGGTAGTAACAGCGTTCCATATGCCTCAGTGTATATGTAGTCATACTGGACACATGACCATGGAAATGTCTTTGGACAACACTGGCTCCCTCGACTAAGAAATAGAGATGAGCACCGTTCACCTAAAATTGGACATGACTGGAAAGGAGAAACCTTTATTTTACCTTTGGTATGCAACACCTCTGGCTAACTATTTGGATGCCAATGCTCAGTAAAATCTAGTGCATCCTGACAAAAACTAGTGTGCCAGATTCCAAAATGATTGCTTTCTCTCTCCCTAGGCCTTGATCTATACTTGGCAGAAACCATCTTTTCACAAAGTCCCTGATATGACACTACTCTGAAATAGTGTGCAGCTGATCTTGTGACAAACCCAACCGCTTTATTCAAAAATCTCTCACTGATGCTTTTCAGTACACTGTGTTGGTTTGACAACATAGAACAGACTGACAGGAGACCTTTTTCTAAGGCTTCCCATTAAAATATGAAGCCGGCCCTGCAAAACAAGGTTACATAGAGCTGTCGTGTCATTTTAGGTTGAGTGCAATGACTTTTGCTGTTGATCTACTGTGAAATGCAGTCACACTTTGCGTGTTCTCTAGAAAAGGTTTGAAAGGATGCACAAATAACTTGTGCTTCCTGTTTCTCCCAGGTTTTGAGAAATGACAGGAAATGCTCGCACCCATCCTTTGCGTGAAGCTCAGAAACAGAGGAAGAGGAAGCACAGGTCAATCACAGAAAAAGGTACACCATTATGGACCTAAATATTGTCTCTCTCCAAGTATAATCCCAGTACAGGAAAAGTACAATCCCCTTTGGGAGAAGCTGAAGTTATCTAGGAGTGGTGTCTCTTATTTTAAAATGTCACTTTCAGGTTGAGTGAATTTGCAAGATGCGCAACCTTATAAGCCATTGTGATAAACAAAAACCCAAACCTACCCAAATAAACAATACAACAGATTATTAGGAAGAAGTTTAACCTTTCCTTAACGTGAAGCTACGATCCTGGGAAAGCAGAGTGGAAATCTATTCTTAAAGCTGCAAAACAGCTACAACTTCTTGAAAGCTTGGCATAGTTGTTTAGAGACTGTCCCAAGATTTCTAGTCCTGCAGCTGGGCTTGTGATGTGATGTGTCTTGTGTATGCATAGCCATTCCCAGAAGATCACAGGAGGACCTCAAAACAGTCACACCAAGCTTCTGAGCAGTTGTGGCTACTTCAGAAGCCAATGCAGATCAAACTATCTCCATGGAATGATTTACACAGCCCTAATAAATATATGCATATCTTTGATCTACCTGGCTAACTGTATGCTTAAGGTAGTATAAATCACATTTATCGTCTTCTTTCTCTCAGGAATTCAGAATAGGGCATTCAGTCCCATCTCTTGCTGATGTTACTAATCTTCTAATTGCCTCCCTCAGAATTTCTTAAAAAGCCTTTCCTCAAAGATCTGAATGACAGAAGTGTGTGGGAAGGGGGCAAATTCTATGCTAGCAAACACATCAAAAGTCAGAAAGCCACTTCCTAGCCTCTGGAAGTATAGGGGCCATTCAAAACCTAACATTGTCCAACCAAGAACAGAGACATTCTCATCAGCTCTGTTGGAGTTAAAACATAGGGACTGCCTTTTGATATATTTCTGTCTTTCTTGAAATACTTTTTTCCTTTAAACTTTCTGAAAACTCTTTCAAGCCACATATGCAGTAACCGCCACACTGTGGCATTGCCTCTTTGAAAAACCTAAAGTCACATGAGCCAAAATGAAGATTTACAAACAATATTTTGTAGATTTTGAGGTTGGGAATTGCCTGTAGTTTACAATTTCCTAATTTGCCAAAAGACTATTAACAGCTTGACTTAAGGCTCGAACCCTCGGGGTCGTCAGGTGACATCGGCCCGACGATGGCACCCCGAGGAGGCCCACCATGTGGGAGCGCACCGGTCAGTTGGAGGCTGATGATGGCAACAGGCGATCCCGTAAGTACCCGGGTCCCAAGCCATGGAGCGCTTTAAAGGTAAGTACCAACACCTTGAAGCGCACCCGGAAGGCCACAGGCAGCCAGTGCAGCTCGCGCAGGAGGTCTTCTAGCCCACCTCCCTGCTAAAGCAAGAGATCCTACACAATTTCAGATAAGTGACTGTCCAATCTCTTCTTAAAAACCTCTAGTGTTGAAGTGAAGCACCTACAACTTCTGAGGGCAAGTTGTTCCACTGGTTAATTGTCCTCAGTGTTGGGAGGTTTCTCCTTAGTTCCAGATTGCTTCTCTCCTTGATTAATTTCTACCCATTTTTTTCTTATTCTGCCTACAAGTGCTTTGGTAAATAAGTTGCCCCCCTTTTCTTTGTGGCAACCTCTCAAATACGGGAATACTGCTATCATGTCACCCCTAGTCCTTCTTTTCTCTAGACTAGCCAAATCCTGCAAACATTCTTCATAAGTTTTAATCGATAGGCCTTTAATCGTCTTAGTTGCTCTTTTTCGCACTTTTTCCAAAGTCTCAACATCTTTTGTGTAATGTGGTGAGCAAACTGGATGCAGTATTCCAGAGGTGTGGCCTTACTAAGGCTTTATAAAATGGTATTAATACTAAAATACTGACACTTAATCTTACTTAATCTTTATTAATTGTAGAAACAGTCCAGAGGGAAAATGACATGCTATCAACTTTCTGAATTGTCACAGGTTAATTCACTTTGGTGGATTAACAAAAAAATAACATTATATTTGCAGAAACCTTCCCCGCCATTTTAGTTATTCTCAAATTGCTCTGAAGAAGCCTCCATGTAATTCTACCTCTTTAAAACAAACTGGATTTCTTCCAAAACTTCAAATTGGCACTCATTCCAGCAAAATTTGGCACTGGAAATAAAGATGATCGTCTGTAAAGAACTGAGGGATTAAAAGGACTTGAGGGAGAGATGTTTGTTCTGACAGTTTTCAAGACTATGGTCCCACCATGACCTAAAATACCTTGGAAGCAAAATAATTACTACAGTTTATTCATGAGTAGTTAACAAATATGATAGCATTATAAGGCAGGGATAAAAATAAAACTATCAGCCACAAAGTTTATCTATTGCTTAGATGTCTAACACAAGAAAGGTTGCTAGAGCAAAACCCCAAGAAATTAAATTTATAATTACGTTTTTAGCAAAATTTCTTTAAAAAATGGTTGTTTAATATAATGCCTCAATTACTTAATTCATTTTCTAAATTATTAATTGATCACTAACTGGGAGAACAACTTCTCCATATCCAAAAGACTGTTTATATCAATGACACCAGACTGCAAAATTTTAATGTGCCTAAAAATGGACAATTTTTAGGTTTCTTGGGTTATACAATAAATACTATAACACACACTACTGCTTTATGTAATACTGTACTGAATGCATAATAGTAATAGTGGTAAGCTGACTTCATATCAACAATTCTTTTCAGTAACAAACCTGTATCATAAACAGACTTTTTTTTTTCTGTTTTTCAATGTGAATGAGCAATCCAAAATCATAAAAGAAATAGAGAGAATTAAAGAAGGGGGGGAGTGGTAGAATGTAATACCCAAAGGAAAAAAATGAATATAATTTTACAATTAGTATTTCTGGCATAGGTAATCTATCAATAGATAGGTAATCTACCAATAAAATTTTAATTTTTCAATATTTTCAATTTTGCAAGACAGAGAAAGTTTCTACAGTTTTAAGAATCAATGCAATCCAATAAAAGATACATTTTAATTTTCCAATTTTTTTTAATAACAAACACAGCATCCAATAGTATAAACTGGGTCAATTTCATATATTGCATCCACTTATCTTCAAAATCAATTTTTGATGAGTACCTCATTTAAAAGGAATTTAAAAGTTCCAAGGAGATTCACAAGTTGAAATTTAAAATCATCTTCAAGACACGCTGTTGTGCTTAGAATATATGATTCAACTTCTGTGACAAGATTTCTTTTTTTTAAATTAAAATATAGAGCATTCTACAAATGTTTTTAATAATCAGTGTGGAAGTTGGAAAGTATAAGCCTCTAGTACACATTGATCTGCCAAAAATTATTGGGCATGATACAGATCTATATTGTCATAAATAACTAAATTATACAAGTACACAAAACAATGAACCATTAAAATCAGGCAATACACAAAGAAGCACAGACCATTCAGTTCAAAAGTGCATTTTAGCAGCACTTACTTACTCTCCATGATTTGGGCTCTCAAGGATGTTGAACTGATTAATGAGCAGAAAGAAAGGAATGAAGGCATAGAACAGATTGAATATGAGTAAACTGAGATTAATAATATCAAGGTATCAAGCTTCACGACTATTAAAGTTTACCTTTAAGGCTACATGCCATTATGGAACTTCTACTCTCTGGCATGTCATCCTTTACTGAGTGCCCAATAACAAAATAGGACATATTTATATGCAATATTGCAACAGCGTTTATGTGGATGCTATTCACTAAAACTCACATGTCAAAACTCTGCAAGTTCTTTCAGAGACCCACCAGTCTGGATCAATTCTGATAGAAAGGACAAAACTATGGACAAGGCCACCGAGCTAGTTTTCTCTTTGGAAACTTGTCAAGAGAGGGATTTTTAAGGAATACATATGAACAGTGCCAGAGACATTGATAAATTTCCCTTCTGAAACAATCAATAAAAAACCTTCCATCCTGTTCAGGCTTCCATTCTGGATGCAAGGACCATAATTACATTGTCAAAAATTCAAGTTACCCCAGCTGACTGAGAACCCCTTTAACTGTGACGTTGATTGGCATGCAGTTTATGGGCGGTATGCCCTGACTGGCAGGAGAGCTGGGTGAAGCCAAAGGCAACTGTGAAAATTCTCAATCTACTCTGACCACCCGAGTGCCAAACTGCCACTCAGAGAGAATTCTGGGAAAACCCAGAGTCACATTAACATATCAAACAGAGAAGCTGACACATTGTTATTAAATAATCAGATTCAGCCATCGCCATGGAACAGTTCCTGCAAAATTTGCTATTTGAAAGGGAAATAAGTGGGAATTATACTCCATTCTGTCTACTCAGAGACAGCTAAAAACGTTTCAAAAGCCTGTTTGTGTAATGATTTCAAGGTGTGCTTAGCTACAACTATTTCAGAAATACAAAAATGTTGTCAAACACTTCCGTTTGTTTTATTCTATAAGCCAAGTTGATCCTAAATTGGCACCTGAATGTGTTTGGATTTGATGTAAAAAGCATGAAGGTGCAAAACAAGTGTTCTCTTTCCTGTCTTATTTTGAGAGTGGTGTGTGTGTGTGTGTGTGTGTGTGTGTGTGTTTCCACTATGTTCACACTAAATGTATTTTCATTGAAATTTAATTGTACAATTGTATACAACGTGGAATTGTGCTCAGACTGCATATAATGCTGCAGCAAGCCTAAGATTTGGGGCATCATTGTTAAAGTATTGAAAACCAAGAAACAGTTATAGTAATGTCTCAGGGCTGCACTGGTTTCTGTTCTTCAGCTTCCTAACAGCTGTTTCGATTTCCCATTTTCTAGCCTCAGCTGCAGACATTGGAACCAATGGATAGAACTATTCTGAAAACAAAGTCCTATCTGTTTTTTTTTTTAAGTACAAAAGCACAACAAAATATGTTCCTTATGGAAACAACTCCATTCTGGACAAATGGTTCTTTCTACCAAGGATTTTTTTGTGGGGGGAGGGGGGAAATGAACACAAATAGACCCAAGTGGAACTAGATTCAAATACTGTAATCTGCCCCATAAAAGAAATGTTCCTTTTCACAGCTCCAGACCAGCCAAAGCTATAAATTCAAGACTGGAAAATGGCTGTCAGGAACAAGTATAAAACCCCCACCTTATTTCTGTACCATTTCTGTGCCTTTCCCTTGCTGTTTGGTATTAGACAGCTCATTGTTGGGACTGGATTAGAGATCTGAACCTGAGCATTTCACAGAGACATAATAGAAGGGGAAAATAGGAAAGTAAGAAGTTGTTCATTCTCTCCTTTTGAAATATCAGGTATAGTACAAGGGGAAAAAAGTCAATTTCACAGCATACATTCCCCAGTATTAAAATCCAACCAAGAGTGCTTATTATAAATCATATAAGGTTTGAAGAAGCCAGTTCCTTTTTATTCTAATTAGCATGCAGCCCTCACATAACATCAAAACATTCTATGTATCCTGGAATTTAAAATTCAGAATTCTTGCTAGTGAATAAGAATATCTAGGACAGATGTAGGCAGCTTTGTTCTCTCAAGAACCTGCATGATATACAGGGTAAGAACTAAACAACAATTTCCCTTTTTGCAATCCTCCTATCTCTCTTATTATTTATTAAGATATTAAATTTCTATGCCACCCATCTGACTAATACAGCGACTCTGGGCGGCTTACAATATAATGAAAAGTTTAAAAGTCAACAATCAAAATTAGAATTAAAAGCATTGAAAGTTAAGAAACAAGATAATGGGCAGTCTGAGGATGAGAATCTTCTCTACCCTGTCAGCCACACCCACTGTAGCAGGCCCCTATTGGGAGCCCAGATCAAGCAGAAGAGCCAAGTTTTTAGGCCAAAGCAAAGAGTGTGGGGATGGACCTCATCCTCTGATGGGAAAATATTCCAGAGGGCAGGGGCCACAGCAGAAAAGACTCTTGACCTGGACCCTTCCGGCTGAAATTCTTTGGCTGACAGGATCCAAAACAGGCCCTTTCCACTGAAATGAGGGGGGCAGGTTAGTCCCATCAGGATAAAATGGTTCCTCATATATTCTTATTCACTTTCTAATAGGTCTTTAACTCTCTCTTTCTCTCCCTCTGAAGTAGCAAACTACAGAGGAATTTAGGCTCCTTCTGAGCTGAGAATTCAACTAATTTGTTGTGGTGGACTCTCAATAACTATCCCACAGCCATAGTTTCGCTCCATATGTTTCTTTTCCAAACTGAAGAAACAAGAACCTCTTGGATTCCTGAGAAGATTATATATACCTATGAGGATTTTATATACTTACATATTTTATATACCTAAGATCTGTTAGGTATTCATACTTACCTATATTATATTATTTTTGTATTTTCCTAAATACAGTTTTCTGTGGCCCCATTTTTGCTCCATTTCTGTCAGCAGCTGAAATTTACCATATGAATTCACTAACAGAAGGAGGCATCACAACTACAGAAATATGTAAGTAACAGCTAATGTAGCCTTAGTTAAACAAGCTGATTTTATTGAAAATTAACCCTAAATTCAGAAATGCCAGATTCAGGGTGTTTTCATCTGATGTTATTTGGCAGAGTAAGCAATGTAAATCTTCTGCCATTCGAATGCAAATATTCCCTCCTTGCCTAAATAAAACCTAAATAAATTTTAAACATGTTCACTCCATACTAAATAAAGTGGCTCATCTCCTATCTCCTATATTTAAAAAAAAGAATTTCTGGTCAGGCAGTTGAACTTTTGGACACCCAGAATAAATACACAGAAACATACATTCAATTCATGGAGATTCTCTAACACACATAACAATGATGTCACAAAGACACACCCAGTGGACTTTTTTATTTGTCCATAGGTTGTCTAGAATTGGCAGTACTTTCAAAAAGTAAAACAAACTGTGACAGCAAAATAAAGTACTACATATTCTTTTGCAGGTTCCATCCAGTCAAATGTTCATTATTAACTTGGATGTAAGTATTTTTATTAATACCATTAGATTCAAATCCACTACAAAGTATGTTCCTGATCTACTTCATGGATGATAAGACAAAACAGCAGCAGGGAGTTACCTTATTGTAAAGTTACCATTCTAAAGAAAGAAAAGAGCAAGATTCTGCATATGTTTCTGATGAGAGGTTACAGTAGAGCTCAGATGGAGCATAGGGCGATGGCCAGAGTGGCCAAGAGGAAATGTGATAGGTACAACTGACGTTGTAAACCTAAATGGAGGTTGACACACCCATTTCATATATCGTGTCATAGCTTCATGTCAATTATCCATTGAAACTTAAGCAACAAAATTTCCAGGAGGAAAGCATATCTCAACAACCTCCTTTTCCCTTCACCAATGACAGTTTAAACTGATGGACCTTAAATTTCAGCAATATCTGGAGGGCCACTTGTTTCTTGCTCTGCTCTAAAACCTGGCAGTATGAATTGTGAAAGCTAAGCACTTCTAAATAACTCACTATTTTTTTATTAAACCTGACCCATATTCACTGCAACTGTGAATATTATCAAAAGGCATATCCATTTGATAGCAAAAACTTTTCTATATAACTCACCATGCATGGACAGGGTTCCATTTCTCACAGCCAGAAATTTAGCTCCATATGGGAAAAACTCTTCAGAATAGGCACTTCCATGAAGATGGATGCTGGCTATGTCACAGAATGGCTTCCTGGGAGATCCAACCTGAAGTTCTCCTCCATCAGACACAAGGATGGAATGAGCGTGAAGTTCTAGGGGACCAGGGCCAATAAATACCAGCTTGCCACCTAAAGTAAGCAACAATAAGAGTAACTGCTATCAGTCACAGAGTAATAAAGTCTTGATTATTATGATTTTCAGTGAAGAAAGTAAAGTTGGTTTCCTAAAACTGGAGAACATGCTCTCAATGTAACATTAGAAGAAAAAAAATGTTAGTAAAAAAGATAACAAAATGTTCTGATTCTGTTTTTTTTTTTTCCTCTTTGACTTTAGCTTACTTTCTCCTTCTAATATAAGATCATATGATCATAGGGTTAACCCAAGGGGTGGCCTTTAAAATAATGTTATTTATTACTTTAAACTTTAAGACATTATCTTCTGTATTGTATTCATCCAAGCTTGGAATTTCACCACACTTAAATTTTAAATTTGAGCTTCTATAAGTAAGCCATGTACAAGTCTTTCAAGTTTTCCAAAACATTCCACATATGACACCTTTTTGTGATTTACTTCTCTGAAAAAGAAATTCATTTTTACTGTTTTTTCCTCTATTCTTTGGGCTCAAAACCTGTCTATTTTGCTCCTACAGTTGTTTTTACTATCAGGCTAATATGACTGATAGTCTACAGATAAATTTCTTTGTTTCAGTTTGTGCTCCAACTCTGTCCTCCATTTTCTTGGGATTCTGAATTGCTGTGGCAATCCATATGCTGGGAAACCAACATGCTAAATAAGGTATTTCCCCTTTCAGAAAATTAATGATCATTTGCCTATCATTGGCAAGCAAACAAAAAATATTTCTATTTACTTAAGATTGTAACAACCATGCTGAGCAAATTGATCCACAATGAGAATTAAGCAAACTTTCCCAAAATTAGTGTCTCAAAAATAGCTCTTCTCAGAAAGGAAGATTAATTCTATGTCACACTCCGGTAGAAAGATCTTCAAATTTCTTCCTAGCCCTATGTGCAAACTCACTTTTTTTTTAAACATGTACCTAGGGATGGAAGACCTCTGACAACAGCTGACACAGCCAGTGTCAATGCATGTGATAAAGTACAATCATAAATATACTTTTCAAGTGATATTAAAAATCTAATTTCTTTTTTCCCCAGTGGGCACTTTTTTTTCTCACTGTCGTTTTTGAAAAATCCAGACTTTACTAAAGAGAAAGCTAATGCCTGAGTGATAAAGATATCTGTAAAGTAGGATAGAAAGAATTGCTATGACAGGTAAAGATTACATTTCAGTCTGTTAAGCTAATTATAACATTTTTCAGAGTTTACAGGCATTTCTATCTAAACAAGTAAATGACATATAATGTGTCTCAACTGCCAGCCTTCTGAACTCATCCCTTTCTGCACTTTATTAATTTATAATAAATATGCAGCTTTTACTCTACAAGGATAATAAACACATACACACAACCTATTTTCTTGTTTTTATAGCACTTGATCTCTTTCCCATGAACAGAAAATAGTAAATGCTGATTAACCAAAGTATTTGGCTCCAATCTTTCTTACTGTTTATTATGACTACTCAAGAAAGCAAGTAATAACTGTCAGGTCATCCTGAAAAATAACAATGAACTCTACTTACAGTAATTATGATGGTCTACCAACCAAACTAAATATATAATTTAAATTTAAGTATATTACTTTGGTACAATAAGAAGAGAGATATTTTCCATCATCTTTGTTCTTTCAAGGAAGGAGATTAAAAGAAACATTCTAGAACTTCCCAGAAGATAGCAAATCTAGGCATCATCTCTAGTAACAGAGAAGATTTATCTTGAATTGTAACAGCTGTCATCAGTTGATGGTAGGGGAATAGACCAAAATGAATTTTCTGCCGCCTAGAATCCATGCAGCATCAATGAAGCCCTTCCAAGAAATGCATTAGTATCCCCCGGAAATGCATAGATAATGGGTCAGCAAATTTTACTCTCCCTTCCTCCATTTTGTCTTTGTTTCTTTTTTC
>JANHFJ010009787.1:2516-12881 GCA_032468195.1 Cerberus rynchops
GTTCCAGTTAACTGCCTGGAGGTTGAGCAGCAAGCCTTGAGAGGAGCAAACATCTCTGAAAAAGTCATCAAGACCATCCAGGCATCCAGGAGACCTTCCACCACCCACAATTACAGTATGATGCTATGTGGAAGGCCTTCTCTACTTGGAGCATTCGAATTCATGTGAATCCCTCTACAGCATTGATTCTTCAGGTACTAGAATTTTTACAGGGGGGACTGGAGAGGGGTCTGGCTCCTAATACCCTCTGCAGACAGATGGCCGCTCTCTCCATGGTCCTTCACAAGAAGAAAGGAAGGTCTCTCTCTCTCTCATCATCATCATCATATGATCAGGAGTTTTTTGAAGGATGCTGTTAACGTCAGGTCCCCAGTTATACATAGGTTTCCCACAGGGGATTTAGTTAAAGTCCCGAAGGCCCTCACAACAGGTCCTTTCAAACCTCTTCATATGTCTACTTTACGTTTCCTCTCTCTGAAGGTAGCCTTTCTTGTTGCCGTATCCCAATCGGGTTGTCCTTCGGCTAGATCCAACCTTTGTACCAAAGGTTAATTCATGATTTCACAGGTCGCAGGAGTTATTGCTTCTTGATTTCTGCCCAAGACGTAGAGCTCTTTGGATATATATAAACAGAACGTCTTCTATCAGACGAATGGAGGCCCTCTTTGTGAACTTTTACCCCGCTTCTCTGGGTTCCAGAGCTTTTTTCTCCACTATAGGTAGATGGATCAGGGCCTGCATTGCTAAGGCTTATGAAGTCCAGAGTTTGCCAATTCCTGGCCACATTATGGCCCATTCGACTAGGAGTGCCGCCACTACTGTGGCTTGGGTGACACAGTCTTCTAGTGAAAAAATATGCAAGACAGCCACCTGGTCCTCTCCTTATCGATTTATACATCATTATAAGTTGAATGTTTTTTCTTCTGCTGATGTGGCTTTTGGACGAAGGGTCCTACAGCAGGTCTGTCTTGCCAAAGATTTTTGATTACGATGATTACACCCACCCTGGGACAGCTAGCTTTGGTAGGTCCCAATCATTGGATTCTCTGCTCCAAACACAATGGAGAAAGGGTGTTGGTCTTACCTGATACGCTCCTTCTCATTGTGCTGAGCAGAGAATCCAAACCCACCCTATAAGCAATCTGCCCTAGGGACAGGAGGGTGGAAACAGACACTTTTTTACAGGAGCTCATGCTGTCAATCAACACATCTTCACCGGAAAATTGGGATCACCCAGGAAGTAGGGCGTGTTGGCAGTTTGTCTGACTCAGTCACGTGATCATGACGTAGGAGTCTTCCTATGTTTGGATTCTCTGCTCAGCACAATGAGAAGGAGTGTATCAGGTAAGACCAACACCCTTTTTGACCAATTATCCTTTTATGCTTTAGAAATATCCTTGTTGTTTGAACTATTTGGAAGATGGTCATGAGCTGTAGAGGAGCAAAGGAATTGACAAAAATGAACCCTCTTTTTTAACCCCAGGAGCAGTTCAGTCAGATTATTTTCAGTCAGATTATTTTCCTGAATAAAAAATGACTTCTTTCTGAGGAGTTAATTTCTGAATCCAAGTCATTGGGGAACTTTTCTTAGGAGAATCCATGGGATTGTGACTTCTCATATATTTATCTTCCTTTAAAACTATCATAACTTTGTGTAATACTTGGTTAATAAACTTGTTCATAAGATTTGTGCTTTTATATAACATTGTTAAACATTCTTAGCTTTTAAATGCATTGGGCACTTCTATGAAAACATGGGCAACAATTTTATATACAATATACATTATATAACTAAGCCCAAAAGACTGCTAGGTGTTTTGGCATCCCATTCCTGAAGCCAAGTACATTTTCAAGCATTTCCCATCAAAACAGTCTTTGACTTGACAATAGTAGTCATTCCAACTAGGTGCAAAAATGAAGCTGCTCTGTTTGTATGGAGAGAGTTGCATTGGGTCTTGCAAATAGTTTGTTACACAAAAAAGACGCCAAGCTGCTCAAACATGCTGATATTTAAAAAAGAAATTAGGTAACTAGCCTGTTAAAGCGCCTGCTTCTTTGAACATTAGAATGGCCTTTTGTAGAGTAATTTTTTTAAAATTTCTGATCCTTTCAAAATGTGCCTGTAAATAACCTCAGAAATAAAAATAAAATGAGGAGTGTCTTCTGTTATAACTTAGTAGAGCAGCCAATTCTGTTCCTTTCGTTGTCTTTATCTCTTTTATTTGTTAGGCAAATTGTTTCTGGTTTGTAAATTACAGCAGAGAGGTAGCTACTGCACAAAATTTCAATCATTGTACTTTTTGCATTGCAGGAGCTGGGAGTGAGCACCAATGCAAACTACAAAATAACCTTCATGTTGGATAGTGCTGCCATGATAACTGTGCACACTCCAAGGCGAGGCTTAATTGATGTATGAGCAATTACTTTTCTATAGAGGGGATATTTTCTCAATTTTTAGAAATCTATTTATTTATGTAGTCTATTTATTTATTTCATAAAATGTGGATTAAGCACCCAGGGCTCCCAATCAAACCTTTTCCATCAGCAGTATCATTCCATCAAAAAGATAATTATATGCAATCCTAAAGGATTAGACTATATAGTTCAGTTACTAGTATCTCCAAGTGGGAACTCCACAGTAAAATAATCTAAGGAACAATAGTTTTAGATGATTGAAGTACTCAATGCAAATGTACTCTTTAAGAACTGTGCAAATTTGTCTTGTGTGCTTGGGGCATCTGAATTGCAGTATATATCTTATAGAAAGGAAGGGAAATGCTTAAACAACTTTAAAAAGTGAGACAAGCTGCAGGTAATTCTCAAATTTGCCAAATTAATGCTGTGATGAATTACTGAATTGGAGATCTTATTTATTTATTTTATCGAATTTCTATACCGCCCCTCTCCCCACATAAGATATGTGATCTTATCATCACATATTCCATTTTAAAGATCACTTTGGAATAAATTCCATTAAATTCAGTGAACCTTATTCCGAGATAGTGTGGTAGATGATTGCAGGCTTAAAGTTTCTAAAATCGTTTAACTCAGCAATTTTACCTGATTTTCTTCTAACTTTGCTTCTATAGGTGAAACCCCTAGGAGTTATATGGGGCAAATTTTCAGAGTTTTACAGCAAGAAAAATACTATTATGTTTGATGACATTGGTCGAAATTTTCTGATGAACCCACAGAATGGACTAAAGGTAGTTTTATATTTAGAAAAAAATACCAGTGGGTTGAAAAAGGTAAACTGGGGTAGATTTACATTTGAACAGTTTTGATGCTTTCATTGGAGCCAGTCTTTGATCCTGTCAGCATTGTTGTTACTATGAGGGCTGCTTCCTTTTTTTCATGCCACTATGAGTAAATCCCTCTATTGTGTTAAAACAATATGGGGAGATGGGTTCTGTTGTGAGCCTTAGTGGCTAATTATAACCAATCTAATATTGGAAAGAAAGGCTTGACTGAACTAGGATTTCCGTAATCCTATTCTAGCACTTTGCCCACTGACATCACACTACCTTCCTACTTACAGTAAATTCACCAGCTCTTTTAAAACGTGTACAACTACTGAGTAAGGCCATGTTGTACTTTACTATTAACTTTTGGGTACAGAATGTGGTAAAAAACCATTTTGATGCTAGCACTGATGCAATGTTTTAAAGTGCTCTTTTTTTTCCAGCTATGGAAAATATGACAGGTACCCCTGGAGGGCAGTAGCTAGTTTGGAGGAAGGCTTGGGGGATTTTAACAAAACACTATGTTAGGTATGTTAAATCTATTTAATAAAAACAACAACAAGAAAAATCACACAATTTTTCCATGTTTTGCAGCTACTTTTTGGTGGCTGTGGGTTGCCTTTTCCTGATTCAGAGTGGATAAAGATCCTACGAATCAATCCTGAATATTAATTTGGTATATTATGTGCACATTTTAAAAAATGGGGAGTTGAAAGGTTTACGTAACACTTTTTGTTAGTTGACAGGAAATAAGGAGTTGAAACATGTAAATAAATAATATATAGGACTGCAGCTTTGGCTACTGAACAACATCTATTCTCTCATTTATGTAAAATATATATGTAATGGCAATTGTTTGATATCATTGAATAATTCAATAGCAGCATTTTGGTACTTTTGCTAATAACTGATAGAAGTTTCTACCTGCTGATGTTAAAATATTTCTGTCAGAAAGGTTATTTAATTGGGGAAAATTTTGTTCTGAGCAGAATAAAAGTGTGTGGCATACCTATCCTGAAATGACTGGTAAAATTGCAGGCCTGTTTCTTCCCATCCTCAAATAGATAGGACTTTAGGGAGATATTTTACTTGACTGTCATGATGCAAGCTAGTATTGCCTTCCTAATCTCGCTAATTTTGGGAAAATATAGCCAATGAATGCCAATATCCTTCAAATCAGTGATCATATGGAGGGAAACTTGATAGAGGGCAACACTGACAGAATAATATCAGTGTTTCCTTCTGGGGGGAAAAACATGCAATGTTCAGATTTTATTGACAGCAAGACAAATTGTGAGTGACTGCTTAGGGGAATGTTGCTGTAGGAGGAATCAAGACCAGATGTTTTACTAGATACATAATTTTAATTAGCTGTTCCATGGAGCATTAATTTATTGTCATCAAGGCTTAATAAATATGACTAGTAGTGCCTGGAATAAGTTTTATAGTCCTTTCAGAAGGACATGGAACCTGGTGGAAACTATTGCAACGAAGGTAATAATAGTTGCTATTCCACTTAATGTTTGTTCTTTGCAATTAAACATACATGGTGTACATTTTCCCCCTCCTAAGTCACAGACTATGATGTTCAAGGAGAAACCAAGCCTGCATTTATATAATTTGGTAGAGCAAGTACTTTGAATACACAATTCTGTACAAGCTGCCCCTGAGGATTATCCAGAAGCTATGGCTAGTCCAGAATTTGGCAGCGCAGGCACTGTTGGGATTTCTCACATTATGCTCATGTGACCCACTGCTTTGCAAGCTATGGTTACCAGACAGCTTCCAGGTGAATTCAGGACATTTCAGGGTTCTCATAACATAGGGTCAGGCTAGCTAAGGGATTTCCAATAAGGTCAAGTAGACTGGGTGTGCTCTTGATCTCATCAATTAAATGGCATCATCTTGTGTCATCTCCTCTGTTGCAATGCCTGCCTTTTGAAACAACATACCCCCTCCAAAGTTCATATGACATCCATCATAATAACATTTAAATTGAGACAAGTTAACATGAGGTTATTTTCCTCATAATAGAAGAGTCTATATATAGCTCAGATTTGAGCTGTAGAGTCTTTGATGCTCTTTGAGCTTCATTCAGAAGGGGGAAACCTCACACTCACTAGCACTGGTGAAGTTACCTAATCATGTAGACAAACATCTACAACAAACAACCAAGCTCAGAGAGCACCAAAGACTTCATTCTCTCATGGGGGCTTGTATATATATATTTGTTTGGAAGGAAAATAATGTATTGTAACTCTGCTACAATCTGATGTCTGTACACTGGAGGGCAGTCTTACTCTCTAGTAACAAGTCAGAGTAGCCAATGTTCTCTCTGAGAGTGATGCAAAATAGAAAGCTGGTAAAGTTAAAAAGTAGGTTTATTCTGGAATGAGTTTCCCAGTAAGTGATTACATTTGAACAATAGTACATGCAGTTCTGTTTTTGTGTTCCTTTATTTTACATGTAATTATATTTTCTGTCCAATACATAGAGACAATTATTTACATTAGTTTGGCTGGTTTGAATAATATGGGCTTTGTTCAACATATACTGCTGATTAAGTTCTCAAATGTAGAATGCCAGGCTTTTATATTCTCACATGCAAAACCTAGTGGCCTTTTTACAGCAGTTTTTTTAAACAATTTTTGTTATAAATATTCAATCAAAGTCCCATGCAAAAGGAAATTATTCTTGCTCTCAAGTTCAGTTGCAATATGTGCCTCAGGGCTAATTGAAGTGTGTGTATTAATAAAAAAATATGCATCTGCCTGGATCTTTGAATTGCTGCATGGATATGACTCGTACACAGGAGCATATCCAAGGTCCTTTGCACAGGATACTCGAGATTTGTTGATTGTAGTGAGAGAGTAAGAGATCATTACGGTCTGAGGTGGGAGGTTGGAGATTGGCTCAAACTTTGCCACTGATCAGCTAAAGCTGATCAACGTGATTAGGCTGCGAATAGACCATCCACCATGTTAGTATACTCTTTATGTAATTAACCCCCATTTTATTTTTTGATCAACAGATAAAACCCTTCATGAAGGCACATTTAAACAGAGATAAAGATAAAGAGCTTTTAAAACTTACTCAGTATCTCAAGGAAATAGCAAAATTAGATGACTTTTTGGAGTTGAACCACAAACACTGGGAAAGGTAAAGATATAATTTGATATGTAAGTGAATTAGGATTGGTCATGAGATGTGTGTTGCCTTAAAATTGTTAGAGGAGTTGCATCCTTGGCCATGGAGTATAGTGCACTTGTGTTTGTTTTTTAGAATTCACATTCAAGGGTTTAGGAAAATGAAAAAAAGGCAGTCATTTGTTCTGCAATCAGATCCACATCTTTTCTTTCCCTGGTTGAATGGAACAATTTGAAGGGAAGTTGTAGGTATATTACGATAAACTTAGTTTCAGTCCTTCCTAGGAGCTGGCTGTTTAGTGAAATGGACCATACTTACAGCACCTCTTCAGAACTTCCTTCTTGGTGCCAAGAAGTTGGGAAAAAATGTGTTCACCTCACTCTACCGTACAAGCTCTCTACAGATACACTTTGGAGTGTCTAAATAGGGCCAATATCATAATTGGAGGGTTGTCGTTGCCAATCTGCCAATCACCAGGATGTCTTCAGTGACCTTGTTGGAATCTGATATCTCTTCTGCTCTGATTTGGCTTTGGTTGAGGAAGTGGAACCTCTCAAAATTCTGTTCCTGACTTGGCAGAACATGAGAGTGAAGTGTAGTTGACTCAAGTGAAAAGCCACACCAAGCCTTTTACTTAAACTGAAGGAACATTATCCACAAGTGATGTGCTATTCCCCTTCCCATTATGGTTCTGAAGGCTACATAGTACCCAGTCTGAAATGAATACATACATTAATCAAATATATATGTTTCCAGAATATCAATCAGTTCAGTATCTGTTTGAAATGCCCAATATTTCTGATTATGTGTATCATGTTAATGGGGAATTATATTTTATGTTATAAATACACAATGTTTTGATTTCTTTCAGGTACCTCTCAAAGAAACAAGGACAGTAATTTTAATTTTGTGATGCTGAAACCAAACAGAAGATAGAGATTCTTTGATCTTGTATAAGCTAGAATAAAGTAGTGCTGGACACTGACTTAATCCACCTGAATGACTCTTATACCTGGCCTTTTGGTTTGTTCTGGTCTCTTTCGTGAAGATCAATGCTGACAAAATAAAGAAAAAGAAAATTCGGAGATAACCTTATCTTTGAGACTCTGTAGAAGAATCTCCTTGTTACTGCTATTGTAGTATTGCCAAAAGTTTGAAGATTGTACTGTTTTTCAGGGGGCGAGTGATGGAAAATAATTAATCAGTTTTTATCAGTACTGTAAATCAATTTCCAAATTCTGATCTTGACCATGGAGCCAGTTTTTTTTGTATTCTCAGTTTGAGAAACAAGTACATTTCATGTTATGATATTTAAGTTTATGAATTATAAATTGTCTGATTATGTAATGGTTTGTTAAGTGTTCCTTTTGTGCAGGAAAGCACTATCAAGAGGGAAATATACCTTCATGCACAGATCTGCATGACAAGATGCTTTATACAAAATATTTCAAATAAAAGAAAGGATTTAAACCTGGAGAGAATGAGGATTAACTCCTTAAAAGATGAACATTTGTTGTTCGGTTCTAAATCGGTCTTCTTCAGGATATAAGTGCTGTCAGTGACAACATTCAGTGACAATTGTTCTAAAGCATTGCATAATTTGTGCTACTTTGGCCCACACTCTGGAAGTATGATAAATATTGACCGATAGTCCCTCACTGTGCCGTTCTTATGCTCAAAAGCAGGTTGCCTGTTTCAAATTAAGATAACAAAAATAGTTCTGAAGAAAGTAGAACAGGCATGCTAATATGAAAAATGATAATAAATGCATTTCTTAAAATTGGTGTCCTGTCATTCTTAATTTTACTACAGACACTCAGCTTTAAGGATATAGGTAATATTTGGTTTCAGTGGTCAGTAGTAGTTCAGTCTTTGCGAGATGTTCTTGCTTGAATCTCAGAAACTCTTGATAGAGATACGAAACCACTATACAGCAATCATTCAAAGACTCAAATGCTAAGATATGTTTTCTGGTGGATTGCTTTGTCACTGAGCCGTGGTTTTGGCAGAAAATCAGAACTGGAGTTTAGCTAAGAATTCCATTGAAACATGGACTGTTTCTTGAGATCAGCAAAAATAAAACTTCTAAGTCAGGAATGCAGCCCATGTATATAGTGTTATGTAAATTATAATATTTTTGATTGATCATGACAGGGCGAATTCTATGAAGTAAGGTAGTTGGAACTAGGAAAACAATACATTGAGAAACAAAGACAATATAAGCTTGGTTACTTTTATGAGTTTAAATTCATAAACTTTATCTTATATTCTTCTAGTATGTTCCGGTGGTATCAATGTTATTTAGCCTTCCAACTGTTTTATTGGTGAGCGAAACAGGTTTTATGGTTTATCAAGTCCTTGAAAAGATACTTTAGGGAGTGACTTGGTTTGCTTTTCCTAACAAATGCTACATTTCCCATGGACATTAAAGAACAGCAAATTCAGTGTGAATTAAAGTCCAATTCAGTGTCTTAAATGTTTATCAACAGCAAAGATGTTCTTAAAAACCCAGTTAACTCTGAAAACATAACAGTAATTCAAAGAATTTACAGTATCTATACCCCCATATCAAAATGCACAGGACTTTCCATAGCCATGGTGAACAATACTGTGAGTAATTAGCACGGTCAATCTTAAAGTGGCTTAATTCTTTTAGATATATATAACCATAGAAAATAGATACTATGTGATCCTTTCTGTATTTTGTACTATGAATGAAATTTAAAGGATGGACATGACATATCCAAATAAGCTTCTTCCTGTTAATACAATACTATAATGTACTTTTTCTATGTATTTGCAGAATAGCCTAGAATGGTAGCAGCTGCTTCGGATATATTGGTTTGATCAGTTGCCTAGATGTCTCTTGAAATAGTTCTGCTATTTGAAAGCAGATTCTTGTGTCAAATACAGAAAATTAGATGGTTCATTATTTATTCAATTTGCTGCCTATCTCATAACAAATGAGTCTAGGCAGCTTCCAGCATTAAAACATTAAAATCCTAACAAATATCTTTAAAAGAATAAAAAAAATCCTGATCAAGATAAAATATAGTTAAGAGAGAAGGAGGGAAGGAACAGGATGCAGGGGGGAAAGGTTGTTTCTTAATTCAACAGCCACCTCCAATGTGATGTTATGGCCCAGGCCATGTGGCAGAGCCAGTCTTCAGACTCCTGTGAAAAAACAGAAGGGTGGGAGCCAGTCTCGCTTCAGGGGGTAAAATGTTCCAAAGAGCAGGGGTCATGGCAAAGAAGGCCCCTTCTCCTGGACCCCATTTATTCATTTCCAAAAATGACAATTTTCTGCCTTTGAGCTTCATAAAAAGTGAAATCTGATGTGCAATGAGTCCTGTGTTAAGTTTGCTGGACAGTCCTGTATGGAAGGATTCCAGTCACTTTATCTGATATGGTGCAGCCAAGGGCAAAAGTCCTTTTCAGATACAAAGTTATTAATAGTTTTCCAATAATTAATTAGTAAACTTCAAAACTGACTTAGGAGTTCTCAAGGCATACTTAGCTCTACATATGTTACCCAGTGGGTTGTAAATGTATATTTACTTTAGAGAAGTGTTTCTTAACCTTGATGACGTGGATTTTAACTCCTAGAATTCTCCAGCCTGCTTCTTAGCTGTGAATGACACTCAAGTTTTATATAGATTGACAGACAGTAAAAGAGTGAGATCTAAACCTACAGCTTCCTGTTGTTTGGCAAGCCTGGTTTTTTTTAAATAGGAACTGACTCTTCCCTTCCAAACAGTACAACCTATACTCATTTTCCCATAGTACTTAATGAAATCTATTCTACATTCTGTACTTAATGGTATTAAAAACTATTCTTCTTAATAGATTTCCTTGGATGTGGGGACAAGAAGACTGGGAAATGTGAGAAAATTTGTATTGAATGGAAAATGATATTTTTTATAAAATTCTGCAACCAAGTAAGAGTGATTTCATGAGTAAGTATCTTGTCAGGTTT
>JANHFJ010009792.1:7741-21470 GCA_032468195.1 Cerberus rynchops
TCTTTCTTTCTATCATTCTTTATTTCTTTCTGCCATTTACTAGATTTTTCACACCTCAGGTATAATAACCCCAGTCCAATGCAAATTCATATAGATAAGCAGAATGGACAGGGAGAATATGATACTGAACCTCCTTGCCCTTTACCTCAAGGATCAAAAGGTTTTGAACTACCAGTATATGCTGAAATGTAGTTCACATAAATGACCTTCAATTATCACATTTGTGCAGAACATTTACTCTGGAAATGATGCTTCATTCTGTCACCTCTACTGTCCCGTCTGTAACATTTTACTTCTCAGTTCTCATTTACTGAATGGCCAGCATACATACTTAATGCTAATAGGGCTGTCAAATGTTGCAGAAACTTTTTATGGGTCACATATTATTCTCTGTTATAGTTGCCAAGGATAATTATTGGTTTTGCTATGGTTTATTGCCATGTCCTGTATCGTACATTTTGGAAGGTTGAATAAATAAAAGACACACTGGGGCCCTTTAAGCTTAACAGACAAGCCCAGCCAAGATAATGAGAAGCCTGGTCCATGTTTAATCAGACAAATGTGGTGATCAGATCAATGTATAGGCTTACAAATAGCTTGATAGGCTTCACAAATAGTTTGGTCTGATCTAAGACAGTTTTATATGTGTAAAGCCTTGGAGTAATTTAACCAACTTAATTAAATAAGCTTTTGTGGATCTCAAACCACTAGATCAGAAATATTAATTAGTATTTGCACACTAATCATACAACCTAGTTTAATCAGTTCATCAATGCAAAAATATTTGTGTTAAACTTATACACATCACTGCTTTATTTGTGATTGTTATCAACAGATAATTTTGTTTTACAGGCAGTAGGGCTGTACAAACTTATTTTAAAATTGGCCCTTATATTTATATAAATAAATATATTTATTAATACATACTATATATTTATATTTATAAAATGTATATGTTTAGATACTTATTTTTATACTATATTGTAATGTTTGCAATTGGTTTTATTGCTTGTTACCCAGATTTATTTGTTTGAAATGGGTGGCTATAGAAAGAAAACTTTTAAAAGTACATTTTTTCAGGCTATTATAAGAGATTTAAAAAAGATGTTACTTGCATTAATGAATCCATTCATTAAAATTGACCCTTAAAACAACATTATATATTTTTTTCAGGCTAATGCAGATAGGTCAGAAATATCAGGCCACTTGTATGAATAGCAGAAAGGGGCTGAATTTGTTCTCAGTTGAGATCTGAAGTAAGATCACTGTATGTAGTGGAACCTCCATACATCCATTAGTAGACAGAAATGAGTTATAGATATAAAGATGTGTCTTCCTCTTGGTATCTAATAGTTGTTTGAATTTATGCAACCCATGTACGTTTTTTCCAAGGGCCAAAGCCTAACTCCATAGATTAGACTTCCCATTCTGAACTGAACAATCTGTGCCCCATTGGGTCATTATTTTAGAGATATTTTCTTACCTAAACAGAGAAACAGAATGACTAAGGATGGGGCAACAAAGCAGTGAGAACAGGAATGACTTCTGACTTCCTGCCAGTTTCCTCATTTAGATTCCTTGTGAGAATCAGGCAAGGAACATTCGTCCCTTCCCTTCCCTTCCCATGTGGGGAAAAAGCTAGGGATTGTGAAATTGGCTGGGAAACTGTCACAAAACTTTGAAAATGAAGCTCATGCAACTACAATGGCAGCCCAGCAGTGCTGTAGCAGCCAGTAGCATTGAAGCAATCACAGCTTTCCAAATCTGATTTATTTGCTTCAAGTGATGGATATTTTGGAAGCCTTGAAACAAAACATCTTCATAAGTGTGAAGTCACTGCAACAACATGCTGCAAAAGTGACATAAATCAGAAGCTTGTGTCCCTATGTTAGATGTAGCATCCATACTAGACAATGAAAAATGTCTTCCTCTGAGTACTTCTTTCTTCATCATGATTTGGGTAAAACACAATCTGGTTCATAAATAGTCCTTAAATTTAGCAGCAAAATCTTAGGAAGATATGAGTATTATTCTGATAATGAAGAGCAGGCATTATTTAAAAAAAAAAAAAACAGACAAAGCTGTAGTAATTTATTCTGAATTACTCCTGAGATTTGGCTCTAGATTCAAAGGGATAGGCAAGTAGAGAGGGATTGGCTTACTCGGTATACTGGCCTAATTCCATACAAAGCATTTTATAACAAACCATGTTTCTATCTGAAAAATACAAGTAATCTTTGTTTTCAGCACAATACTTGCCTGCTTTTAGTCCAACAACAGCAGTGAATGGCTTAATTTTATGGTTTTTGGTTATCCTTTTTCTCCCTCTGTCTCTATATTTCTTTTATGTATTTGGCTTGTTTCTTTCAATCCCTGATTTATTAAATCAACACATAAGCCTGGGATGTGGCAGCTACAGCAGATTACTGAGTATAACATGGACTTGGAACACAGAAAGCTTGAGAAACATGTATCAATATTGGAGCTAGAAGAATCTAAGATTTAACACAAGTTTGGTAGTCATTCTGAATGGGTTTTTCTGGGAGATATAACCCCCAAATACTTTGTGTTGGAAGAAATATATGCAATATTTGTAAAATTAAGCCTAGATGTATGAATAAGCCCATAAATTTTGGACTTTTGGCATCATGCTCCAGTCTCCTCTGACACAGCTGCAAAAGATTTTTCCTACCATTTTCAGTTAGCTGTAATATTTTATCATTATGTCTTAGTCTTAAATAAATTTAGGTTCCTTTTAAATCACAATAAATTCTGATGTCAAAAAACAAACAAACAAACAAACAAACAAACCCTGAAGTGAAGATTTCTGACTCCTTGCAGCTATTCTGTTGGAAGAGATCATTCATAGCCAAATTCAGACTTTATATTTAAGATATATTTATATATTTAATTAAGTTAAATGAACATGCTATTAGATCAAAATTAGATCAAATATCTTGATTCTGTTGATTTCTTTGTCTCAGACTCATACTTTTTTTTAAAACATGGTATAGCCTTGGTGTACTATTCAGAAAGAAGAATTAAGAAAAACTGTGATTGGCTTTCCTGACATTTTCTGTTCTCCCTTCTGTTTGGTTTCCCCATCATTTTCACTGAAGTCTATTGTTAGGATTAGTTTCCTTTGCTTTTCCTTGACAACATTCTGGCAGAGAATTGGAGTTGTAATCACTTCTGGAGGCATCTGAGAAGAAGCCTCACTAAATAGAGTTAGATTAACTTCTGAATAAAATGCATAAGATTATGGAAATCCCTTAAAATTAGTTAACTTCTAGACAGATGAACTCTTAAAACATAATATTGACGAAATGCTTTAACCTCACTATGGCTTGCATTAAATGTGAAGTTTAGTATTACCTTGGTTATGACACTAAATACGATGTTTATATTTAGCACAATTAAAAGTAACATATTTTAAAAGATTAGTAAAAACTAGTGCTTTTGGGATCACTGGAGCATGTAGACAAGTGTGCATAAGACACCAATTTAACTGGAGCCTGGGTAACTCATGAAATAGGTGGAATTCATGTTTTAACAGTCTTAGATTGTTTTATTTTACTGCTAGCACAACACTTGATTAATACAAAGAAACATGACTAAGATTAAAACCTTTCATTGGTTTAAAAATTACGACTATTTTAAGATTGACAATTTTAAGAATTTCCTATATTAAGTGTGATTATTAATGATGAGAAAACCTACATGTACAATTACCAGACTGCTGCCTTCCTGTTTGGTCACTGTTAGCTAATTGCAAATCTTAAATAACCTTATTTATTTTTTTATTTAGATATTTCTGTAGCAGCCAGTCTTTCATGGGTTTAGACATTTCATAGTCCAAACTGAATAATAAAATAACTAAGAGCAATAATTACATTAAAAAGAACATAATAGTACGTAGTATGTATGTTTAAATATGTCTTAACAGGTATTTCAAATGAACAACTGCGACAACCTTCCCAGCCTCCAAGGGGGAAAGAATTCTCTAGCCAGGATTTGCCATTGAGAAAGTTCAAACTTCTGCGCACTCTAGCTAGTGCCATGGGATAACCACAGCATATTCCTCTTACAACAACACAAGATTTCACGTGCAAGACATTATAATGTAAGATGATCAGCCAATTATACAGAACCAAGTCAAAGAGCTTTATGTTCAGTCAGTTAAACTTCGAAGCATATACCTGAGAACAAAACAAGCCAAAAAGTCCTGAAGCATGAAGATAACATAATAGGATTTTGGAAGCTTTCAGATCAACCATATTTTTAAATATTTTGTACTGCCTAAAGTTGCTGATTGGTTTAAAGTGAAGCTACCAAACAGTAAATTACACTGATCCATGCAAGGCCTTAGTGAGACTGGTATCACAGAGATATGTGCAGATCTTAAAAGTGTTTTCTCATTTAATAGAAGCAGTTTTGGCCCATCACACTCATTAAGAGGAGAAATTAGTTCAAGATTACACCTGCGTCTTGAAATCTGGACATAATTCTAAATGTCCATGGAGATTCCCAATCATCCCAGTTAAGGTTGTCCCAAAGGTTCTTTTTTATAGTTTCCTCTTGAAAGTTCAGTTGCCTCTTGAAAAGAGCACCTTTGGGACACAATCCTAAACCAGATTTCTCCCAAATACTTATCTGGTGTTAGCAACAGCAGTTTAATTTTATCAAGGCAGAGTACCCAGGCACTCATGGTTTCCCAGATGAAAGTATCGATACAACATTGATGCAGTATGGACATAATAAACTCATCACATTTAAAGCTTGATATCACCAGCATATCTATGATATTGTAATGTATGAGGTACAGTAAGGTATCTCTATGGACACATGTAGACATTGCACTGGAAAAGTGAGAAGATGAAACATTGCACTGGAAAAGTGAGAAGATGAAACCAAAAAGACAGGGCTTTGTGGATCTTATCTTCTCAGTAAACATCTCTAAAAATAGGAGATTATACATTCTTCAATGTATGTTTTTGAAGAAGGGCTGTGTGCTAAAAGTTTTCAAATGAAACCCTGCTGTATTTTTATGTAATATCCCTGTAATGTTCTTGCTATTGTTAATCTAAATATAGTGCTAATGGTGATGATGATGAATGTCAAGTATTTTTAGCGTCATAACCTTCACAGGAATAGAAATCACATCAGAACTGAAGAACATGTTAACTAGAACAATTTCTCTAAAATAGGCATGGAGTCAAGAGCTGGCAACAAATAACATGCAATAAATCCAATTTTCTCAGTACAAAAGGAACTTTACACCTTCAACAGAGTCTTTTCCCTAAATGCTGTACATAAACACTAGTAAATGTAATCCTTAAAAAAATATTTCTTGCATCTATCATGAATTGCTTTATTGGTTAGGAAAAAAAATATGCATTATTTTATTCTGCTTTTTAGAGACATGGGTAGTGATGGTTTCTTGAAAAGGGATGGATAAACCTGAACATTTTAAAAGACACTGTTTAATTACACATATGAGTTGTTAAACCTCTATCTGGCTGTACTGTGTCGGTCTTCTGTGATTGCACATAAGGCACAAACAGTTGCTACGGTACTTTGGGTTTAAACCATAAGGATTATTACAGGGCTTTGGAATTCTGGGAATAAATAGATTCACCACTTTTCCAAAGGGACATGGAAAGAGAGAAGGAGAAAGAGAGGTAAAGGGAAGGAGAGGTTAGAAAGAAAAAGAGAGAGAGCAGGGAGGAGGGGAAATGAAAGGATATTATTTTTTTTGTATCTGTCATTTCCCTGCTATCTCCCATATGACTTCTTAATCCATCAGAATGCTGGGAAGATAATGTTTTGGGCGAAATAACATGAGAGAGAGGATAGACTCCCAAGGACCAATATCTTTATTGCTCGGAGGATAAACGGATTATGTCAGCCATTTTCTGTTGCTGACAGCTTTTCTTATTAACCGATTTTATTTTTTAATCTTCCAGGGAAGAAATATGGTTTTATGTCACAATAAAACGCCGGTCACATCTAATTCTGCCCTCAAACAAACAGATTTCTGAAAGCCTTGCAGAGAAATTTGAAATAACTTTAAAGAGGGTTTTTTTTTGGGGGGGGGATAAAGTCTTTATCCAGAGGCTTGTTCAACTGCAGTGTAAAAGGTTTAGAGGGAGAAAGGGAGAGGGAGTGAGAGGGAGTGAGTGAGAAAGTCCCTATAGTTGTTTTTCCCCTGTTGATCCCCATTAAAAGAAATTCTTCATTGTGATCTACTCAAGGAAATACATCTCAGACGAAAGAGTCATATGAATGTTAACAAATATGGCTATTTGTGTGGCTTATGGTCTCTCCGGAGCTTAGAGATGTTGTGTGTGACACCCAGAGAATGAGGAAAGTAATCATTAGAATCCCAGCAACCTGCTTAACCCCTTTCTTTCAAACTCCGCCTTTTGATCTGACACTTCTCCCCCTTCACTTTGGCTGAGATTACTGTGGAAGATGCTAATAAAGTATTGCCTATGCTGAGAGATAAAGAAGTCCGCTTTGGATGAATATTTTCAGCTACAAGTAACTACAGATGAACTTGTTGCTTCACATCTCTTTCCAAGTACGCAAGTGTTTTATTTCCCTTTGCTGCCTCAGAAGTCCCACAATGGAATGTCGTGTGAGCCTGGGTTGCATACAATTCTTGCACACTATTCTTAAGGATGTTGCTCTTCACTGGCTTTCATTTATGGGATATTGGTCCTTTCAGAGAATTCTGATGGTCAAGTTAAAACGCGATCCACCAGCCCTTTAGTTGGTAAAATGTATATCAATATAGGCTACTCCCTTTGCCACTCCCTATTCTGCCACATTACTGGGCTCAGTATATTGTGCTGTCCATATTTATTTTGAGTCAAGTTAAGTGGAGTGATTGATGGAATCCCCTACCTTCATTTCCTGTCCTACCAAGTGTCACCTGCCAGCAGGAAAACCAACTACTAGTTTCTCTCCTTAATGCAGCTAGGATAAATGTAGATGGATGTTTCAGATGGAAAGTTTGGCTACTTCTCTGGTGGTACAGGTGACAGGTGGTAGTGAAGGATGTGTGTGTGTGTGTGTGTGTGTGTTTGTATGTGAAGAGGAGAGAATTTTCAATTTCTCTGATTACGTTTTCAGTGAGATGGGTGACTACATACACTTGATTAATAAACAAACATGCAAACAAATAAATAAATGAAAGCTCCTTGGTGTGTTCTGAGTTTGGTTGTTTTCTTGCAGGTGTTTTATTAACTAGGTAACATCATTGATTTCAATCCTGAGCTACAACTATTCTCCTTTATTAGAAACACATAAATATGTATGAGGCCAGTCAGGGCAAGTATGGAAGGAAGCATGAAGAGACTCTTGTTTGATACGATTCCTTCTCAATGCCTGTTACTATCAACTTGGCTATTTTTGAGCTCATGTCTAGTGCTGGTGAGTCACTTCCCCTGTCAGTGAGCCATTTCTTTCTGAGCAATTGCTCGCTCCATTAGTCCTTTAATACTTAAATGTCTTTCATATCTATCACCTCTGTCGATTACTATCTTCTCTCTAGTTTTCCAACAAAGTAGAGGACAATAGACAAGAGCAATCTTATTTTATTTGAGGTACAAGAGTGATTATATGAGCTCATTCTGTTCTTAATATACTTTTCTTTAAGGATGTATAAAAAGAATGATAGACTAATACAAACTAATATATGTTATAAAAAGGGAAGAAAAATAATGAAAGGGAAAGCTAAAAGTGCCATAAAGGGTGGGGGGAGTGAAAGAAAAAATAAAGAAGAATAAAAAAGAGATTCAAAAAAGTAGTTTCTGATCTTCTTTATGGTTACAATGTAACTCTCTTCTTTCTGTAATTTATCTTGTCTAATCATCAAAACCACAAAGGATACATTCTTTTTTTTTAATTTTACGCAAAAATACAATACAGGTTTTTCAGTCAGCATTCAGTCAGTAAATATTGTCTTTTCTCTGACCAAAGTCAATTTAACCATTTCAGCAAGTTCCATTCCTCCATTCTGGGTAATGAGGAATCTTTCCGTCTTTGTGCATACAATAATCTTTCTGTAGTTATCATGTATGAAAAAAAAGCCCCATTCCATTTTAACTGTATTCTGAAATAACAAGGCCTCCCGGAGAACAAGAAGAAGCATTTTTGTATTTTCCCACTTTAATTGTATTTTTGAAATATATCTCTACCATTAGATGGCAGCAAGCTTGTAATGTCCTGAAAATAACATGAGATTTAAAGTGGCTTTTGTTGCTTATTTGCAGATTTGTTGCTTTTCCTGTATTCATCAGTTTGTCACTCTCTACATCCTATACTCCTGGAGAATAGTCCCAGGTCAGCATCCATTAGGTTCTCCTCTCTGTAGGACCTGATAGTTCCATAGTCATAGCACAGCCTATATTTTTTCTTCTCTTAACATTATGTCTGGTGTTTCCTGTTTTTATTTTTTTCCACATTTTTGTTCAGTTTAGGAGATACACAAATGTGATCTGACCATACAAACAGCCAACAGGAACTGAATTCCCATTCCTTTACCATTCTTGAATTATCTTGACGGATGAATGTGTGGTGCTGAAAAGTCAAAGAAGAGAATGGATCATCTTGCCTATAATGACTGGCACACTCAAAGATCAGTATAACACACTTGATAGTGACTCACAACAGATGAGGTAGGATATAGATGTGCAATAGGTCTACAAATATTATCCTGGGATTGTTTTGTGCCAACTCAAGAATGGATGAGTAGCACTGTAACTCTTGTAGAAAAAGGATGGACTGTGTTGCACTCTGCAATAGAGGTGTCAGATATGGGAATCATGAGGCTTCCAACCCCTTCCAGCAGTCTACGATTCTGTATTCCTGATGTCAAAAATGTATTAATGACCACACATACCAACAACTCAGTAGGAAACGTGAATGCTGTAGTTCCATCAACCATATTGTTTGCAGCCAAATGCTATAAATAGTGTGATATATTCAATGTGAAGACAATATTGAGCTGTATGCAGTGGTGAAATTCAATTTTTTTACTACCAGTTCTGTGGGCGTGGCCACAAGATTAAACATCACCAAGCACAGAATTAAACTTCACCAAAGTTCCAATATAATAAGGGGAGAGGCAGTTTCTGTGAGCAAGGCAATAAAGATTAGGCTAGAAACAACTGCCTTATTTGCAGGATTAACCCTGTAAAGTTAATCTTTACAGGATTAATCCTGTAAAGTGGGAAAAACAAAAGGAGATTTATTCTAATAACCGGTTCTATAGAACCAGTGCGAACCAACTGAATTTCACCTCTGGCTATATGTGACAATGATCTGAAAAAATATATGGTGGTTGCCTATATTTTGTGGCTAGATTACACCATCATTCCTTTTTCTCATCCTCTGTTCACTGTTGCCAGCAAATTGCTCCAATGTTCTTTCATTGTTTTAAAGAATGCCATTTTATTTAGCAATTGTTAAATATATTTACTCAAAAACAAACCCTGCTGCATTTAATGAGTGTTGATTTGTTCTGTTGTGTACTTCAGGATGATTGGAGTCCTATACCCACTTATTGAGGAGTAGATAGTTTACCATTATTAGTAAGGCTATTGGTAAGAGACATCTATAGGATTACTCAGTCAATCTTAGTATTTCAAAGAGACACAAAGGATCCTGCTCTGTAGCTATTTACCTGGAAGGGTATCTTGTAAACCTCAGAATAAGCCCAGTGACCTTATTTCTGAGTAGCATGTTAAGGATGTATAATTGGTAAATTGCTGGGGGAGGTGATCAGTAGAATTAAGTTGCTTTGGTTTCCTCTGTATGTAATTTTGATGGAGGATTCAAGGACAGCTCACTTTGAGTCCTTACAAGAGCAAATAATATAATTAGCAAATGTTATTTCTAATAATTCATTATAGTTACATTATTAAGGCTTACAGTGTTAAACATTTCTATTAATATGGTAAAAGGACAATAGTAGTGGAAGACTTAAGCAGGTTAAGATGGGAGCAAATTTAACTGCAGCCTCTACATATATGTGTGTCTATAAAACACCCATTTCATATCCAAACTAAATGCTGTGAAAAATTGTGAGAATATAAAAAAGAGAGATTTGTGCATTATGCATCCAGAGTCACTGGGCTGCTGCTAGTTTTCCTCTTAAATAATTGGTTCCATTGCATCAGATGCAGCAGTTCAACTGAGTGAGTTGTGCTTTCACAGCTATAAAAGCATCCTGAGCCTGTTAAGTGATGCAGAGAACTCTAATGTGAAGAATTTCACAGTAAATACTGTTTCTCCAAAAACAAAAACAAAAAAACCCTCAAACCCCAACAACCCTCAAGGAAAGTCTAGATCTGTAAGGTTTGAAGGTACTCAGATGCCACTGGAAGAAGTCAATGTTGAAAAGAGAAGGGATGAGAACAGACTGGTACGTTTGTAGGATGAAATAAAAAGTATATTGTTTCATGAGGCAGATATTGTCCTTGTAGAAGCAAGCTATTGATTCACTGGTATCTATATGAGCCGCTGTAGAGTGTAATACTGCAAACTACTTCTGCTGACTGCCGGCTGCTTGCAATTTGGCAGTTCAAATCTCACCATGCTCAGTCTTCCATCCTTCCAAGATGGGTAAAATGAGGACCCAGATTGTTGGAGGCAATATGCTGACTGTAAACCGCTTAGACAGGGCTGTAAAGCACTGTGAAGCAGTATATAAGTCTAAGTGCTATTGCTATTGCTATATTTACAAACATACTTTGATCCTTAGGACACAAGAAATCCCAAGAGCCATGTGGAAAAATTAGCCTTTTTGGAAGAAGTATTTTACTCATGTCACTCTTTACAACCTTTACAGGGCTGTTCAAGGACAGAAAAAGGAATTTTCATGGAAGAATCACCTCAAATTCTGCTTACATATTCTACTTGGCAGTTGGCATGGCCAAACCATCTATCCTTTAAAAACTCTATCAAAGAAACACTCTATGTTTATCTACTGTCTTCCTTCCATGAAAAATAAGGATATGCATGAGATTCTATCCCATAATTCACCCTCACAACAATTCTATGAGCTAAATTAGGATGACAAGAGACAGAAAGAAAAAAGTAAAGAAGGAAAAGGAGAAGAATGCGGAAGGAGAGAAAGAAAGATAAAGAAATTGAGAAAAAGAAAGTAACTCTCAATAAATTTTATGGCTGTTTGGAAACTTGTACCTTCCAGGTCTTTGGCTAACATTCTGATCACTGTGCCATCCATTGTTCTCTAGTTTCAGCACTGTATTTCACTATGATTTCACAAATGTAATTAATTAATTATTTGTCTTGTATTAAGTCCATTCTATTGATCAGCTGATACATTTCTTATATGAAAGAATACTGAGACTACTGTATTGATTGTCCAATACACCAACAAATAATATTGCAATATTAACTCTGAATAATTGAGGATGATTCACATATTCATTTTACAGAAAAGAATGTCTGAAAATTACTATTTTTTACATAATTGATTTTACTTTAATGGATATTTCAGAGTTCAACTAATAAAAATAAAATCAAAGAAACAAAAAGAGAAAAGTGCTATGTAGTACTAATCTAAGGTCTGAAATTTTTTTATCCATTTTATGCAGCTTTAAATCACTTTTAAAGCTCCATAAAATGGATAAGAATTTTCAAAACTTACATTAGTATTCCATATAAAGATGATCTTATATCAGTTTAGCACTTTGAAACCATTGCCAAAAACAAATCAGTAATAAATTATTAGCAAAGGCAGCCAATATAATAAGAATCATCAGTCAGAATAAACAAAAGGCAATAGAAGTTTTCATCTAAATTGAAAAAAGCATGTTCTTAAAACAAATCTAGCAAATTCTATTATTTAAAGCTTATCTTAAAAGAATCACAAACTTCAGATATAGTACAATTTAATGTACACAATTATAGATATTGTGGAATTATAAACATTAAATTAAATCACATTTTTTTTAAAAAATTCAAAGTTATTTTTGACATTGATGCATGCTGCAATAGCTTAGTTTTCCATTCTTCTAAAAAAGGAATTATGTACAATTTCCTGAAAGAAAAATGGAGTATCCTAACAATTAGTATCATTTACAGAACCAACTCTGTATGCTTTAAAGATTTAATAATATCTAATGGGAAAAAAAACTTGTGAGAAAGAAAAGTTTATATTTAGAATGTGTTTCATTCTGCAATGAATTATCTTCCAGAATTGTTGAGCTTTATGATCTTGCCCTCATTAAAAATGATCTAATCTAATTATTTCATTATTTCATATTTTATTCCACCAATGTCTTGAATTTGAATTATCTACAGTATTTTGGCAACCAACGCTGGTATAATAAACCAGGAGAAAGATAGCTTGTTTTCTTTGAATGAAAAATTCAAATTTACAGTATATTTTATATTTAATTCCCATTGATATCCTCATTGTTGCACATTTACTATCTAGTTTTAATTCTGCATCCATTTAATCATATAATCTTTGTCTTGTTTATGAATCATAAACCTTACAAATAAGTCCCTTACAAATGACTTGTAAACCTTACAAATAAGTCTCTTCATTTTTTTGGATTTTATGTTAAAAGTATTTCAAATTCAATGAAATCTCTGAGTGTTTCACCTTCTTTTTGTAATTTCCTTTAAACTATACTACTCATTGTATTATAGATATTGAAACAAATACGATGTTTCTTATCATCACAGTAGAAGATATTTAATTTTTATTTTTTTACTACATATTAAATCTTATAGTCTATTAATATATCTTCACTAATAATTTTTGTACATTTGCTTTCATGAAAATAAAGATTTATTATTGAGAAATGATAAATCTGGACTTATTCTTCTATATTGTATTTTCCCCCATACTATTAACATGTTATTTCTAATGAATAATCTCCTGCAGCCTGGATACTTCTATTTGTATCTGACTAAAAATATTTATGCAAATTTTCTAGAAGGAAAAAATGACAATATCTTAGTAATTACCAAGATTCTTTCTCATATCCATGATTATAAATTGCATGTATTCAGTTGTGACAAAGTCACAATAAACTATATTTATAATAATCTACAGTTATAGTTTTTCATTTTGACATAGAGAAAAAAAAAAAGATTTGTGTGAAAAATTTTGTGGACATACAGATGCTCAATAAAAGCTTGCATATTATGGAATTATAGTTACATGATACAGAAGAAATATAAACACAAAAACTTAGAACTTAACCAATTACAGGAACACAACTCAATCATAGTTACAGAAATATGCCTTTAGAAGCTTACTCTATTCAGAGCAGTATCCCTTCATAAAGCAGAGATGCCCAAAGCAAATGATACAAAAAAAACAAAACAAAAAACCAGACACAATTGCAATATGCCGGAGATATCAATAATAGAGAACATTTAATAGTGTTTCTTTTCTTGTAAGGGAAAAAAAATCAGTTGGGAAAGAATTTTTTTTTTTAAACTTCTAAGTGATTTTCTTTTACAAATAATGAAGAAAGGTAATAGAAAACAAAAGCAATTGGTTTGCTAGTGTTATTTAATTTTTTTAATCTCTCTATAAACTGCAATTGTATGCATTATATTTTCTTTGGAATTTTAATTTAATGTATAGTATCTGTCTGTCTTTCTTTCTTTCTTTCTTTCTTTCTTTCTTTCTTTCTTTCTTTCTTTCTTTCTTTCTTTCTTTCCTTCCTTCCTT
>JANHFJ010009793.1:6095-18445 GCA_032468195.1 Cerberus rynchops
GATCCGGACCATCACAGACCTATGGACCTTCCGGCGCGCATTAAAAACCTATTTGTTCCAACAGGCCGGTCTGGCCTCGTACTATTAGTTGGGGGTTTTAAATTAGTTTTAAATTTTAAATTTTTAATCGTTTAAATTTTAAATTTCTAATTTTCACATTAGGTTTTAAATTTTTAATTGTGATCAGTCACCCAATTTAGTTAAATTTTAATTTGTTTTTAAACTGTTATTTATTCTGTGTTTTTTTAGATGGTGGTACACCGCCTCGAGTCCTTCGGGAGAGAGGCGGTATAAAAATAAAATAAATAAATAAATAAAATCTTACATGACCAAGAATTGAGATTGTGTACCAAAGTATAAATAGCTTCCGATGAGTTGCTGCGTAAAAGAGCGTAAATTAACTGAGGCACAAGAATGGGGTGGTACTTCTGCTTGAAAACGTAGTGTTGAATTCATGATGGCTTCAACAATTTGTAGAACGAGGGTGAAGAAATAGCCTCCCTTCTTCCATCCATCCAAAAGAATCACTGTTAAAATAATCTGGACAGAAAGATACATTGAGAACAACTTTTGAAATTCAAGAGCACTCTGGTAAAAAGAATCTCAGGAGTAGTTGTGACCCCAGAAGGTGGCTTAATCTAGTTCTCTTTCATTTCAGCTCATGGAAGCTCTCAAAGAACAGGAGGAGATCAACTACAGATTGCGCCAATATATGGACAAGATCATCCTGGCCATCCTAGACCACAATCCATCCATCCTGGAAATAAAAAATTGAAGATTGGGGTGGGAAGGGAGGTGGGCAGATAGGATGCCTTTAGATTCAAGTATCTCTATTTGCTACTGTATATGAACTTATAAATATATACATATATATAACTCTCTCAATACACACGACATACAAAACACACACACACACACATATATATATTATATATATATAAATAGAAAAAAAAACTTGTGTGGATACACAAGGCGTGTTTATATGAGCTTAGTATATTTTGTGACTCATAATTTGCATCAATCCATTTTCCATGCCCTTTCTCTGTGGGGATGCTAAGGGATTATAATTGAAAAAAAAAATCACAAAACTGGATTTGCACTGTTTTAGATATTGGACAGGAAAAAAAATGATACTACCTCTAGATGAAAAGATAAGACATGATGGAAACTAACTTGTGCCAGGCTTTTTCCTAGCCTACAAACAATACCGAGTGTTTATGTCTTACGAATTGCCTCCCTGTCGTCATCTCAGAAATATCTTGTATTATCAGGTTGAATTCTCACTGGTGCTGCTGGCTGTGTTGTTTTAACTTTGCCCGAGTTATGCTTCTGAAGTCCTCTCCTTGGATCGGAATGTATGTATGATGCAAAATATGGGTATTCTGGAAAATTTACACATTTCTGCTTGAACCCGGGCTGTTTTAATCAGGAAGCAGTTTCTAAATCTTGAATCCAATGGGCTTATGAATCCTTTGGGAGAATGACCAAGTCTGTTGGATTCCAAGGGAATCTGGGTTATCCGAGAAAACAATGGATTGCCTGGGGTTCCATATTTTCTTGAACTTATCAGACTATTCCTGAGGTGCTTTTTCTGGCTGTGGGTTTTATCACAAGATCACCAAGGACATAGTGGTGGGAGAACTGGGATCATAAATGTGAGATGAGCCAGAGCTACAAAATAGTCTCAGCCCTGTTTCAGCTTCAGCTGAAACCATATTAAAAGGTGTGGTTGCAGAAAGCTATTTGGTTCCACACAAAGGGTTTGTTCATTGAAGGGAACTCAGGGCTACCATCCTAACAATAGAAACCAATTGTTTTCAAATCACTTTGTTTTACTGTATATTGCTTCATGTCGGCATTTGTAAAAGCACCCTCTGCTAATAAAGCAGTTGAGAATTGGAGAATTATTTTTTTTTAGGCACTCATGGGGAGGCCTGACCCTGTTCTTAGAGACAAGGCAACATTTTAAATGGTTCTTTTACAGGTTTAGGGAAAAGGTGTTTGTTTATACACGTGAATATTTATTTGATGCAATTTTGAAGTTTCAGTGAAAAGTTTTCCTACTGCACTGGGGGTGGTGATTAGCGCAGAAAAGCCAGAAATGACTGTTCATCGAGCACCACAGCTTCCTGCAGTTACAGGAAAATACTCATCTCACTTTGTGCCATCAATAAATCATCTTCTCACATTGATTCAGACTCTTCGTGTCTCTTGCCCTTGCTGTCATCACTGTCATCACCACCATCTCTTCCCCACCCCCCCTTTTATTTTCAATTTCGCTTCTGTAACATAAACGTAAGATTTTCAGAGCAAATCCTCATGACAGTTTTGTAAATCACCACCCAGGCGGGTGCTAAAGAAATCTGTAAAGTTAAGTGAAGACTTGTGGAGGGACCACGCCGAAAATGAGTTTTGTCCTTTTCACTTAAAGATTTTTTTTCCATTCCTGGAAAAGTGAGATGTGTTTTGATTAAAAAAAACCAAACAAACAGGCTTTATGTGCATTGCAGCAACAATTTGGGTGCACGAATATATGCAGTCATGTGCATGTGAGAGAATAGGAGTGTGTTACTCTGTAATAACTTGTGTACAGGCTTCATGGTCTTCCCACACCAAAGGTAGGTACAAGATATCCTCCTTGGATATCTGCATTACAGTTCCATAAGCCCTGTTCAGTATAGGTGGTGTCCAAGTATGATGTGATCTGTAGTCTAAAAATATCAAGGAAACCCCAAGATTGCCTTTCCCATCACATGTGAAAGGGAACTGCATGCTGTGTGTAACAGATTAAAAAAAAACTTACCAGTTTGTATATATTGTTTTCTTCCATAAGCACATTTCCACTTTCAAATGAAGCTGTCTTTTTTTTTTTTTTTCCTTGCGGTGTCCTGGGTAAAGTTTGTGTGAGTCTCTTCAAAGAATAAAAAGATTGAATCTGAGGTTACTGCATCAGCTGAAGCTTCTAAGCTTTGAAACCCCATTTCCAAATTATGTGTCAGGATGGTATATAAGCTGTAAAATTATGTGTTTTAGTATTTCACATTCAAACAAGCGTTGTGTTTCTGCACAAGCATGAATGTCAATGGGGGGGGGGAATAGCTTTGTGTTTATTGGCTGTGTTTTCTAATTAGTAGCGAGAGATAATAGTTAATGCAAGGTGATCCTTGCTAGAGCCAGCCATTAGTACTTTTTACTCAACATCTTAAGCTTCTTCTAATACCTCCTTTGCTTTTGACCTTTGGCATTTGGTGGGAATGAAACTGAATCCATTGCATCACTACCTTCTTTTTAGGTAGTCAAGTCATGATGAAATACAGGAGAATCCTGAATTCTTTTCCCAGTTAGGATTTTGCATAGGACTTTGCGTAGGCTGGAAGGAATCCTGCTCCCGAATGAACCACATTCCCCGCTTTTCTACAATATCCACCCACTGCAAACTATAGCAATGCTTCCTTTCTCTGCTTGGGAAGGGAGATGATGCTTTATGTAACAACCACAGACCTTTGGAGAATTTATGTTTTCACAGGCTGCCTTTCAAGAGTGAGGTTTAGGCTAGCTTGTTTTTGGTTTATCCTGCTAATATCTTAACGTGAGTGGTGATGACTTCGTCAGTTGAGTTGACAGCAGGAAGCAAAATGCATCTGAAAGTTCCTGAAAGCTGAAAGAATTGGGCATGTTGACTTTGGAGAAGATTGAGGGGGAGAAGTTCTGACAGAGAGAGACAAAAAAATCTGCACGAGATAGGAGGTGAAGAGGTGAATGGGTAGAAACTGAAGGAAGGGATTTATATGAAACACGGGAGTAATTCTGACTGAGGAGAGTGGAGTGGTTTCCAAGAGGTGGCAGAAAGGCAGTCTTGCTTAAAGATGATTGAATTGGTTTGGATTAGCAAACAATGAAGGAGAGAAATCTTCCCAATGTGGTGCCTCTTAGGTCGATAGTGTATTTTACAGTAAGCCATCATCCAGTCCTTCCAGAAGGCACTAAATCGAGAAAGGCTGGGTTATATAACACAAGGGACTCTATTAAATTAACCCTTTGCTACCAAACTTCAATCCACGGAGTATTCATTCATGGTGGTCTTATTGAAAGTCTTTGTGTCTAATTGCTTTTTTCTTCGCTCACAGATGATCCATAGAAATGTGAGAAATGTTTTGATGATGTTTCTAGGGGCCAACAATTTCTTTAGCCAGTTGTCTCTCTATATTATATGACTGCCTTTGCTTTAGCACAAGAGGTTGGGAGAAATAAATGCAAATACCTGAAGGCCTTGCTTGTCAGCATAGCTTGTTTAGAATTCATGTTTCCGGACATAAGTTTCTACAAATGCTAACGTTTCCCAGCATGACTTCAGATCAGGAGTTGTTGAAAGGCTAGTCAACTCTTCTCATGAACACTTTTGGCCAGCAGTGCAACACTTTCATAATGCAGTAATAAAGCCAAAAAGGAGGGGCCATAGCACATTAACAGAGGGAAACTATTAATTTATGATTGAATATAACGAGACAGTTTGAGACAGGTTCATTTACATGCCTTTGAGCCAAGGTGCAGGAGTTGGGTGCCTTTAGTAGTGGAAAATGGAAGCAGAGTGAATTGATGGATTATATTGAAACTATAATTTATAGGCCTCTACCTGAGAGAAAGTCACTATTTCTGAATAGGCATGGATACATTTGTGCTATACAACAAAGATTGCCATGTAGGATATGAAAAGGAGTGTTGCTAGTTAAAAATTGGATTTAATCTATAGGCACAAAACTTGTTTGCTAGAAAAGGTGTGCTAATTTTAAGGGTTACCGATGTTCCCAGTGAACTGCAGGATCTTCATCACTGGAAAGTTTTTTTGGGTTTTTGTTTCGTTTTTAAAAGACTTCAGCTGCTGAGAATTTTGGAAGTCCACGTATTTTAGAGGTTACCCTGTAGGGACAAGATCAATGTTATGCTTCAAACAGTACTTCTCATTCTATGCTCAAAAGAACACAAGGGTTTGGTTTTTGTTTTTTTTGTTTTTTGTTTTGCAGTGGTTTCTTAAGTAAATTTCTGTGCTGTCTGTTGGGCAAAATAATCTGTCAGCTCCTGTAGATCACCAGTGCAAAAGGGCATGTTGTGAAGAGGTCAGCCTAATCCATGTGCAAACGAGTATGAGAGGCTGCTAAATAGATAGGAGTCACTTTTAGGAAATGGGATTTACTAATGGGAATCTATCAATAGTTTCATTTTCTCAACATAATTTCTCATCACACTTACTGTAGATTAAAGTACGTTAGTGTATGCTTGTTTATTGAGCCAGGATTTCTTGTGTATTTATATAATGGGGCAAGGCACTGATGTAACAATCCAAACATACTTGGAACAAATAGCTTGCTTTCACCTGATCCAGCAGCTTTAATAGAACTTCAAAATTCTGCTAAAATTGATGAACAGCTGGTTGAAACTGAAGACACTTGGTTCTCAGTCTCCCTTAATGGTTCTTGTCTCTACTTCTAGTTGTTAGAATGCCTTCAATCCTGTTTGTATTCTGTGAAAGCAAAAAAGAATAACTGCTTCTCTAAAGGCAACAAGTGTTCACTGGACACCAAGTAATCCCTGAGGTTAAAGCAGTAATTTTCAAAACTTTTGGTAGGATTTAAGACATCCTGACCATCAATCATATTATAAATTTGATTTTTGTTTCACTGAAATCATGAATACGGTTGCATATTACATTGAATGGGATACATTTGAATTTTTTCACTTTGAATTCTACGATGTGGGAGGTTTAGTCACTTTTCCTATATCCATTATTTAAAATTGTGAATTTTAAGGAAGCATTATTCATTTCAGCAACCAATGAACTAGAAATTTTCTATCCAGTAGTCTATATTGTAAGGCACAAGCTTGAATCTCTCAGTGAAAACTAAAATGTTATCAAAATGCTTAATTTTAAGAATTGATCAGTCAATCTGAATCCCAAAACCCAAGATTCTGAATTCTAGCTTTCAAATAATGATAGAAGCCTTGACAACCAAAATCTGGCTTTCAAGTTTTGAGTTATGAGATATGAAGAGAAAGAAAAAAAGTAAGTAAAAAGAGGCTAAAACAAAATTGTACGTTATAAATCTGAACTTCTGGTGCTTTGACTTAAATACGGTAGCATTGGTAGCTCTTCTTCCTTTAGGACAAAAAAGCTGCACATATACTTTCCTTTTCTGTATTCCCAAAGCAATGGTCCCCTGTAGCTGGAGTTTTGCTTCTGGCAAAATAAGGCTCTTGTAGTAGCTCCCTCTTCGGCTGATAAACAGAGTCAAGTTGACTTCCCTTTGGCTGTGACTGTATTCCTGAAGAAAAAAAAAGATACAGCTTCCCTGGAACCCTAGATTCCCACTGTTGATGATAGGAAAAATAAGAATGTGCTTCCCTTTTGCTTTCTGATCTTAAGTGTTCCTTTTTAAAAAAAATTAATCCAGTGTTATCCTTGTACTTCTGAAGTGGCATGTCAACATCTCAGAATTACTGATATGGGCTGTTCAGAATGCCCATGCATGTACAATACGTAAGTTAGACTACAAGAGGAAAAAGTGGGAACACTTCACCATTAAAGACCAGAGCTATAATTATGCAGATCCCTCAGTGCAGATTTATCAATGCTCACCCCAAATTATGAAATTAGCAAGCTGTTCTTTCAAGACGAGCACGGCAGAAAAAAAAAAAGCATCTTTGATCTGTATGTTACAAAGGCAGTAGTTAAGTTCAATTTCCAATGTGTTTTGGTACTGATAGAAATTGAGAATTGCTGTATTTTTTTATTGTGGGAACCACTATGGTAGTTCCGCTTTATCGCACAGAATGTAGTTATGTGTAAGGATTGGATTTTTAAAAAAAAAAATTATTTTGCATGATTTTAGTATTTTTGTGCCTTCTACTTGACTGTGTACAGAATTCATGTCTATTGAAATTAATGCTATTGGCCACAGGTTTTATATGTTGGAAGTCTTTTATTTTTATTCAATCTTTATTTTGCCATCCCTACCCAAACAATCTACTGTAAATGTGTATATATAAAATAGAATTAAGTTTGTATTTCATGTGCCTCACTAGAATGTAAAAACAAAAAATGTATTCATTTTGTACAGAATGTCTTTCTTTTACTTAGATGCACTAATCTTTGTCCTGAGCACATAGTGAATAACTGGTTAGATCTGTTTTCTTTAGCATTGCTGTGTTAAATGGAATTATCTCTTGCCCTTTTGTAAAAATCCAATTCACATTCATTTGCTCTCACATACACAAACCATGATCCTTCCTGTTCTTTTGTCTTTTATTTATAATGAGTTGCATAATTTCTGTCCAGTTTTAGAGTTTACAGCAAATTAAATTGATGGCTTATCCTGTATGTTATTTATTTCATTCTAAGAGGGATTGTGAAGTTTCCTCACTTTATTTCTGATGAACTGAAGCAAAATCTCTCTCAATTAAATATTGAGTTCCAAGGCCCTTCTCTCAGCTTCAATTCCCTTCATTTATCCCACCACAAGGGAATAATCCTCTTGCCTTAGCTTGTAAGATTGCTGAGTTAATAAACTATGTTGAATGCCAGAAAAATATACTGCAAATACTTAAAATATTTGCCAGCTTTCAAGAGTGATTTTTTTCCAGCCTGTGGAGAACAAAATTGCATTACTACTCTGAATATTATGGGATATTGCCTTACAGCAAACTTTGCTTACAGAAGCTCAGTCAACTTTGTCTGTTTTAATTGACAGTGGCTTTCTAGAATGGCAAAGAAAGCTTTCCTGTTGCCTGATGTTTTCACCTTAATATGCCAGTTTAGTACAGAATCCTTCGCCAAGCTGAGCATAACTTCAGAGTTAGGACCTCATGATTGCATTAGTTAATTTTCCTTGGTGGAGGAACAAATCTGTCCCCAATTGAGAATATTTTTTGAAACTTCTGGGATTTTCATCAATATTTTTAAGACTCTATATTGATAATTTACTAAGAACACATTTTAAAAAAAAATCTCTAGGGGTCTGCCTTAACTTGACCTTAACTCAGGATTTCTCTGGAAAATTCATTAGCAATACATAAATGTAAAAGCATGCTCCAGTTTGTGTCCAGTCTCTGAAATAGAGACAACCTCCAAACTACAATTTATGGGGTTCATACATGCCATTCCATAAATAAGCAAGGCAGAGTTTGGTTTTGCATTATGTGTGTGAAATCAAACCATGTATGAAGGGGAGAGGACAAAAATGGCTGAAAGGCTGGTGGCTTTTTAGAAAAGTTGTCTTTTTAAAAACCTGTCCTACCACAAATGTTGCTGCTATAAACCAATAGTCTTCAATGAGTAGAAATAGGAAGAATCCTCACTTATGCCAGTGAGATTTCCATTGGAAAATAAATTGCCCGTTTTAGATTGCCACATTGCTGACCAATTATACAATGAGCTTGGAGAGGATTTGAAAATGCATTTTAAAAGGCTTGCAAGGTTTATACCATGAACCAACTAATATTTTAATCCCAGAGCTATCAAACCAAGATAAGATTCGAACATTTATGAAAATGGTGAGATTCACATTAACTCTCAAAAGGAGAATGTTACATATACTCATACAGGTTTCCAATTTCTGTAGCAACATTTACTACAGAAGAGCTGCCTCATCACAGGAACCTGCCATTTGAACAAGTAATGCTCTCCCAAGATGTCCAGGGTTTAAACATGACCATCAACAAGTGTGAATGCAAGACCAAGGGCTGTTAGAAAAATGCTTCAGTCTGGGGACACACCATTATAATGTATTCCTCCACCTTTAAAAGTGTGAAATGCAACTGTACGGTACCTAAGTTGAATGAAATTATGTATGACAGTAGAATTCAATTCTTTGATCCACCAGCATCATGTTAGGAAAAAATAGGTGCTTCTAAACTCAACTATGAGACCAGAAATTACTTCCAAATAGTTCAAAATGTTTGAGCGGCTTGCGAGAGAGGTTTTGGATTCCAATCTTACCCAAGATTTACTTTGGTCAACTTCAGTAGAGAATTTTATTTAGGATCTAATTAAGAACACATATCCAACCCAGTGACAAGACAATGGAACCACAACAAATAACCCCCATTTCATCTTTCCATTCCTGGGTCAAATCTATTAAACTACAGGATACATAAAATCTAGTCAGATCTACATAAGATATAACCATTCACTTAGTGACCATTCCAAGGAATAATAGCAGTGAAAAAATTGAGAGGATTGTTTTTCAAAGGTCTGTTATAGCATCCCCATATAGTCATGTTATTAAAATTCAGACACTTGGTAACTGGCATGTATTTATGATGGTTGCAGTATCCCAGCCATGTGATCACCTTTTGTGACCTTCTGACAAGCAAAGTCAATGGGGAAATCAGATTCACTTAACCACCATGCTGCTAACTTAACAACTGCAGTGATTCACTTAACTGTGGCAAGAAAGGTTGTAAAATGGGTCAAATCTCACTTAATGATCTTGGCCATGGAAATTTGGAGCCCAATTGTAGTCGTAAATCGAGGACTGCCTACATCATGTAAACACATTCATCCAGCATCAATGTTCTGCAGGATAAGCCCTTTCCTGTTAACAAACATGAATATTTGCAATATTGGCAGGGAGCCTGGGGACCCAAAAAGATTGAAATCTTTTGAAGTGCTATTGGGTAATCATATCATCCATCCGCCTACATAGCTGAAATCCTTAAAATGTTTAACAAGCTACCTTATTTTCTATTCTGATTTTTGTTGTTTTCCATGTACAAATTTAGTCCTTGTCACTAATCTCTGTATCAGAAAAAGGCAGTCCTTAATCTGTGGAGGCAAAACAATTTATCTGCTATCTGTACTGCTGTTTAGTCACTGCCTAGGTTCGTGCATTGTGCTGGACCAAAACATGGTTCATGCAGTTGGATTAGAGTATCAAATAGCTGGATTTATTGAGCCAACCATGGTTGGAGCAAACCGATACAATGTTTGAACCCAATTATCTCTCATGTAACTAGAGCTGACACCAAGGGGCCACAGCAGAAGTTAGAATCCTACAGCAGTCCAAAACCCCAAGCTGCATTTCATTATTCCTGATAATAAAATGCTAATAAGAGCATACCTTACCACGGCATAGTGTATTCGGCAAACAAAACAATCCGTGCACTTTTATTCCTATATTTACAGAGAGAATGGGATACAGAATCCAACAACCCATTTATCTTTTGCAAAAGCCCTTTTTCAGCATAATTTGATCTGTATTTATATTGCCAAAAAGTCATCAAGAGAAAATAAAATTGGCAGCTAAGTGTCTTCTAATGTGACATTGTTGTGCCAGGGTTCTATTTGAATGAGCCTGCTGGAATTTAAAATATTTCCTGAAATGAGTTAGAAAATACTAAGCCTGAAAAACAGCCTTTTTATCTTTTTGGGTTCCTCCCGAATGATGCCTTGGAAATTGTTCCTCAGAATCATAAGCAAGAATCATTTGAATTGAGTGCTCATCTGTCACTATTACAGATATATATCTTGATTTATTTTTTCCAGTGAACCTTTGGTCATCCTAATTGTTTCTGTAACAGGAGTAACACAAAAACACAGTTAAAGAAAACAAAGCTCATGTCTTTGGACTAGTCTGAGGCTGCGACCTAAATGTATCTAATTCAGCTGCCTTTGGGAACCTGCCATATTTGTGCAACAATTCTTCTTTAAAAAACACTTTACATTGTCAACAGCTCCATCAAGTTGATCTATCTCTCATCCATCAAATAAGCCAACAATTAGAATCTCAGTTCAATAATTATAGTTTTTATTTCAGATATTGACCACCATTGAGTAAAGTTTACAGCCATCCCATTGTGAAAGTCCATTCTATGTTTGGTGGAATAATTAAAATTTAAGCCACAATTGCATGCATACATTTTTGCTCAGGAATAAATTCCCTCATTCCAGTGGGGATTAATTTAAATTAGCTCTGGCTGAAGTTTAATCCTTTTAGTTCTGTTTGCAATCAATATATTACAAGAAAGCATATAGTTCCAAAATAGTTTAACTTTGCTTCTTTATTCAGAAATAAATTTTATTGTGTATAAGTGGAGTTAACATCTAAGAAAAGTAGCAAAATCCCATTCAAGGGGAGATTGTGGCAAAATGGCAGAAAAAGCTTTAAACTGGTTTTCCATATGCCTAATTCACTTCCTCTGAGTTTTAATATGCAGTCAAAAAAGAAAAAAAAAGCAGCCAGGTAGTTTCTGAAGGATCCTTTTGAAATTATCCACTAAATTTGGAAGCAGACAAATTAAGTGAACAATTTCTCTGAGGAAGAAGATATTATCCAAGAATTATCTGGGGACAAAACTTTTTTGTTCAGGTAATCCTGCTAATGAAAATATTCCTTGGGGATTTAACAGAAGTTCCTCAGGGAGGCTGCTGAACCTGAGAGAAAATTAAAGAAAGACAGGACATTTACGGTATATGCATCCCTTAGCCACTGCACAAATAAATTCAGTAATACTCCCCTGTACCCGAGAATTTCTCTGAAAATATTTCCTTTAAAAATGTTTCTAAAACACCTTCTTTTTCAGAGTTGAAGTGTTATTTGCTCAAACAAATAATAAGTAGTGGTAGTCCAGCATCCAGTTCTTCATATCCACTGCCATTTTTGGTATGCCATACTTGGAAGTCAGACCACCAGCTAGTACCCCATTATCCTTGAAGCACCCCTCCTCCAAAAGAGGGAAGCAAGAAAAAGAAAACTGAAAAAGGAATGGAGAATGTTAGAAACCCATTTTAGAAAAGCACACAATACCAGTGTGAGGCATTCTGTCTTTATTAAACAAAGCCAAATGCTTGAATCAATTGGTTGTTAGGATTGAGTCATCCAAAATCATCTAAATCCACAGATAATTCTTAGTGATTTCAGAGCGGCATCTATCTTAATGTTGACAATTACATTTATATGCAGTAGCTGCCTATCTCATAAACATGACTCTGAGCAGCATACCGCAAACATAAATCATAAAAGAAACAAGCATTAAAATTATGCCATAATAAAAAAATATTTAAAAACACTAGGGGAGAGCATATTCAATGTTATCTATATTTATTTATTCACCTTACAATCCATATCTGATGTTATTTAACTTTTTGACATCAGCCAACCTTGATGAGGTTCTAACCCTCTTTATAATGCTCAGAATTGCCTTCAACTTCAGATGTACTGGACTACAATTCCATGATGCCTGTCAGAGTGGTCATATTGGTAGGTCACTTCATTGTTACTGATTAGTCCATAGGCCATATCAAAATACACAATAAATATTCAGAATAAAACATAAAACATGTTTAAAACAGCAGAATC